>PVJX010010941.1:0-55234 GCA_004027295.1 Dolichotis patagonum | reverse complement strand
CTTGTCCCAGGCAGGTCTCCAGGAGGTTCCCTGCGAGTGAAGGGCCTACAGGTCCCAAAGAGTCAGGCCAGAATGTTGGTTTCTGAAAAGTCCCCAATCCCAAACAGACCTGGCCAAGATGCCAGTCTCCACAATATTCCCAATCCAAACAGCCCGGGCCACTCTGCGGGTCCGAGAGTTTCAGGTCCCAAAGAGACAGGCCGAGATGCTGCTTTCTGGGAGACTTCCTGGGGGTGAAGGGCGGGGCTACGGGGCCAAACAGACCTGGCCCAGATGCCGATCTCCAGGCAGTTCCCAGTCCCAAAGAGTCACGCAGAGATGCAGGTCTGCGCAGACTTTCGATCCAAACAGCTCAGGCCACTCTATGGTCCGGGATTTTCGGGTCCCAAAGAGACAGCCTGAGATGCTGCTAATGAAAGCGGTCTTAAGAGGGAAATATATAGTGAAAGATTGTCATATCAAGAAAACAGAATGAGCACATATAAACAACCTAATGCTTCATGTCAAGCTTCTAGAAAAAGAAAAGCAAGTTAAACCCAAAGCTCATAGAAGAGAGGAAATAATAAAGATTAGAGCAGAAATCAATGCAATTGAAGCTAAAAAAATTACAAAGAATCAAAAAGCTGGCTTTTTGAGAGAATAAACAAATTGACAAATCTCTAGTTAACCTTATAAAGAAAAAGAAATAAAAAACCCAAATTCACGCAATAAGGACTGAAAAGGGGGAAATTACTACACATCCCATGGAAATTCAAAAGATCATGAATACCTACTTTGAAAATTTCTACTCACATTGAGTGGAAAACACAGAGGAAATGGACAGATTTCTAGAAACATATGAACTACCAAAGCTCAACCAAGAAGATATAGCAATTTTGAATAACCCAATATCAGCTATTGAAATTAAAAACATAAATAAAAAACTTACCAACAAAGAAAACCCAGGTCCTGATGGATTCATGGCTGAATTCTACAAGAAATTTAGAGAAGATTTGATGACAATACTCCTTAGACTCTTCAATGAAATTGAAAAGAAAGCAGTCCTCCTTAAATCATTCCTGGAGGCAAGTATTACTCTGATACCAAAACCAGAGAAAGACCCAACCAAAAAGGAGAACTATAGGCCAATCTCACTAATGAACACTGATGCAAAGATTCTCAATAAAATACTGGCAAATAAAATGCAGCAAATCATCAAGAAGATTATACATCATGACCAAGTGGGGTTCATTCCAGGAATGCAGGGTTGGTTTAACATACGCAAATCAATAAATGTGATACACCAGATCAACAGAGCCAAAAACAGAAACCACATGGTCATCTCAATAGTTGCAGAAAAGCTTTTGATAAAGTCCAACACATGTTTATGATAAAAACCCTTGAGAAATTTGGAATACATGGTATCTACCTCAACCTTATAAAGGCCATCTATGACAAACCAACAGCCAACAGTATACTAAATGGACAAAAACTGAAAGCTTTCACTTTAAAATCAGGAACAAGACAAGGATGTCCACTATCAACACTCCTTTTCAATATAGTTCTGGAAATACTAGCCAGAGCAATCAGACAAGAGAGAGAAATAAAAGGAATAAAGATAGGAAAGGAAGAAGTTAAATTGTCACTATTTGCACATGACATGATCCTCTATATAGAAGACTCAAAAAACTCCATTAAAAAACTACTAGAGGTAATAAACAAATTCAGCAGTGTAGCTGGCTACAAAGTCAATGCTCAAAAGTCAATAGCATTCTTATACACAAACAAGAAATTCACCAAGAGAGAAATGATGGAAGTAGCGCCCTTCACAATAACATCTAAAAAAAATGAAATACTTAGGAATCAACCTAACAAAGAATGTAAAAGACCTATATGCTGAAAATTATACTATGCTAAAAAAAGGAGATTGAAGAGGATATTAGAAAATGGAAGGATATTTCTTGCTCTTGGTTAGAAGAACCAACATTGTGAAAATTACCATACTCCCAAAAGTGTTATATAGATTTAACAAAATCCCATTCAAAATACCATTGACATACCTCATAGATCTAGAGAAAAAACTCCTAAAATTCATTTGGAAACAGAAGAAACCTAGAATAGCAAAGGCAATTCTGGGCAATAAAGACAAGGCAGGAAGCATCTCAATTCCTGACTTGAAACTGTACTACCAAGCCACAGTGATAAAATCAGCATGGTACTGGCAAAGAAATAGACCTGAAGACCAATGGAATAGATTAGAAGATGCAAGTATAAGTACAAAGACACTCAGCCACCTGATATTTGACAAAGGGGCTAAACATGTTCACTGGAAGAAGGGTAGCCTCTTTAATAACTGGTGTTGGAAAAATTGGCTCTCCACATGCAGAAGACTGAAACTAGATCCATGCCTATCACCATGTACAAAACTAAAGTCTAAATGGATCAAAGACCTATACATTAAAACAGAAACACTAAATCTACTGGAAGATCAGGTAGGTAGAAATCTTGGAGACATAGGGGGATAGAGAATTCATGAACAAAACGCAAACTGCACAGAAAATGCTTCAGAGAATCAACAACTGGGATCTCATATTATTGAAAAGTTTCTGCACTTCAAAAGAAATCACTAACAGAGTGAAAAGAAAACCCACAGAATGGGAAAGAATTTTAGCCAGCAACCCCTCATATAAAGGACTTATATCAAGATCATGTAAAGAATTGAAAAACTTCAAGCCCCCCAAATTTAAAGACCCTCTCCAAAAATGGGCATCTGAGATGAACACACAGTTCTCAGATGAAGATATACAAATGGCAACCAAATACATGAAGAAATGTTCAACATCTGGTCATTTGAGAAATGCAAATTAAAACAACATTGAGATTTCATCTTACTCTGGAAAGAATAGCTGCCATCAAGAAATCAACTGATAACAAATGTTGGCGAGGCTGCGGAGAAAAAGGAACACTGCTCCACTGTTGGTGGGAGTGCAGACTGGTGCAACCACTATGGAAATCAGTATGGAGAATTCTCAGATGACTAGGATTAGAAGTTCCATTCAACCCAGCTATTCCCCTCCTGGGTATTTTCCCAGAGAAACTGAAAAGGTCATGTCACAGTGATATATGTGCACCCATGTTCATAGCAGCACAATTTGTAATAGCTAAATCTTGGAAACAACCAAGATGCCCATCAACCACAGAGTGGATGAAAAAGATGTGGTATTTTTATATAATGGAATATTACTCAGCTACGAAAAAGGATGATCTTGAGGCCTTCTTAGGTAAATGGAGACAACTTGAGACTATCCTCATTAGTGAAGTAAATAAGAATCATATTTATAAATATCACATTGTGTCTGTAGTATAAAAGGTGATAAGAAATGTAGGAGTAATAAAACCCAAAATGTGTAATTGCTATTGTAAAAAAGAGAGGAAAAGAAAGTGCTCTAAAGGATATAACTGCATTTATGTTTAAGTATGTAGGATGGATCACCATATTACTGTTTCTGTTAGATCATAGAGCAGACTGTTAAAAAATCTCACTGTTTGAAGGTCTACTTTTTATGTTTTAATTTTGTAACTTGAACAACTGTTTCCAAGATGACAGAATGTAATTTATCAAGTAGTGATTTTTTAGTGTTTTTTTTCTTTTTTTCCTTGGAATTCTGTATTGTTGCTACCTTTTTTTTCTGTTTTGTTTTGGGTTTTTTTCTCTTTAAATAGAATTTTTTTTAAAGTTTCATATTTTTGGAGCTCTTCTGATTTCAGATTTTCAGGTTAAGGTTGCTCCTTCTGTATTTGGGGAAACTGTTCTGTATAAAATAGATTAATACTAATACTACATTGGAACCTTGAAGGTAAAAAATGCAGTTTTATAGGGTTCTGAGTTTAAAATTATAAAATGTTAGAGTTGAGGAAGATTACAAATCACAAATCGATCTCTAAGATTTAAGAGTCTGGGTGCAGAGCCAGGACAATTCTCTAGCCCTGGCTGGTGCTCCTATTTGGTCTATGTGTCAGGCTTATCAGATTTGGGGAAGTTTAACCAACCTAAGGCTCAGTAATATGAAGGCAGCTGTTCCAGTCACATTTTTGTTCTGTTCTTTCTTGGTTCTTTTGTACCCTCAAAAGACAAGCTATTTGCACCAACTCTTTCTTAAGCTTTAAATAATGGATAACCAATACCTACAGTACTACTCTCAGGAGATATCTTAGTTACTCACTGAAACGTGCAGGAATGCATTTGATCTGATGCTATTGAACATGTTAATAATTACTTTCATTTGCTAAGATAGAGCAAGCAGAACAGGTACAACACAGAATTTTGAATTTATTTTAGCTTTTCAGCTTTACTTAACAGTTTACTCAGCCTGTGAGAAGGTACAGTCTGTGATTACATTGTGGGATTTAGGCTGATATTCTTTCCCGTGTTAGCTCTTTACACGTTCTTTAATCTGTTTTATTCATGATCTTGGAATGTTCTTATGTGTTGGCCACCAGGTGCACAGTGATAGCCAAGACAGACATGATTCTTGTTCTCATGGGGCTTGTAGTCTGACGAGGAATGTAGACAATAAAATAATCATTATAGAAATACATACTTAGAACCCAAAATAAAGTCCACGAAGGAAAAGGAAAGTATCTCTATAATGTATTTAAGGATTCTAGGCTGGTGGGGCTGCAGCGCCTCCCTGTGGACGTGATGTTGAGCTAAGAGCTGATGAGGAGGGTAGTAAAATCATTATAGAAAGACCAAGAATGGGCAGTGCGACTGCAATGAAGATTGAGAAAAGCAACGCGTTAGGAGCTAGGACTTGGTAATACACTGGATATGGGTGGTGAGGCAGAAGATTCCCAGGATAAATCCTAGATTTCTAGCTCGTATGATCAAGCCGACTGGTGCCCTTCACAGAGTTAACATCAGGTAGGGGCAGGGAGATCACGGTTTGAAGCTGTTGGTCTTGGACAGCAACAGCAAGGAGTCAAACAGACGTCTTAGTAGAATTGATTGTAAGAGTTTGGAAATTACTGGAGAATTTTGAGTCAGAGATTAAAATACACATCACTGAAAATTGCTCTTTAATGTGAGCAGATTATTAAACAGAAGTGTGGAGTTCTCAGAGATTCCTTGGAATTTTCTTGCAGTGAGTTCAGTCAGAATTCTGAGTTACTTTCTTGTCTATAGCATAAGCTAATCCTTAGTAAATACCCATTTACCTGTATGCCAGGGATTTTCTGGCAAGTGTATCAGTCTTGACATATTAAATTATTCTTCAGGGGAGGCGTTTCATTGAATTTGAAACTTGCTAATAACATGTCTAAAATCATAGACTTTTTAAAACTTTCTTTGCCTAGATTTGATGTTGAACATATTCTCTCAGCACCAACATCTGAATGGAATGGCAAGCAGGGACAGATTTCACCAGCTCTTCTTTCTGAATTTTTGAAACGAAGTTTAGAAAACTCCAGAGTCCTCCTCTGCATTTGTGGACCAACACCATTTACAGAACAAGGAATAAGGTGAGTAGCACTGTGATAGGAAGCCATGTGCCACAGTCTGAAGATCTTCCATAAAAAGTAGTTGAGTTATTTCTTAGGTCAACCTAATCATACAAACATACACCTTAATAATCTGTTAACAGTGTTTTTAATCTTTATGCAGGGAAAGGGTTGGAGGCCAGAATTTGCAGTGTTAAGCTAGGTACTCAACAGCAACACACAGCCCAGCAGTCAGTGTTCTCCACCTGTGACGGGCAGTATGGACATTCACAGGATTGGTGCCACAGTCTTATTTGGGACATTAAGCTGAACCTCTTCCACCAAAGCTCGATAATATAAATAGTAACTAATAAGCAATGTTAATCTCATTGTACTTTTCAATCTTCATTTTTTGCTTCTGGGTAAAAATTAGTAAATAATAAAAACAATGTACCAAAACCAGGCAGCAAGATGTAAAGGAGGTACTACAATATAAATAAGGCAAGACTAACAATTAACCCTGGAAAATGAAAAAAAAAATCAATGGTATTGGCCACTGTATTTGAAATTCACCTTGATATGATTTAATTCTAAAATGACTAAAATATTTGTTTGAGTACAGCCATTATTGAGTTCTGAGATGTTTTAAAATATACTCGTGTTAAATTTCCTACTTTTTTCTTGTTAGTGTGTAACTGAACCTAACATTTCCTAGATTTAGCATGCTGTTTTGTTTTTAATTACAAAAAGATTGGCCCTAATTTAAAAAGTAAAGGAATTTAATTTTCTATGAACAAAAAGACTAAGAGCTACATAGTGTGATACTGCTATCTTAGAAGTACTGTATCTCAATGAGTACTGTGTAGATTGCAGTATGCTAATACTTTTAAATGGTTAAATCATAAACCCTTCAGCATTAAATGACTGGCTGAGTAGCACTCTCTTTTGGAAGTACTATAATATTACTAGATTTTCTTTCTCCCATGTATGGTGGGCTTCTTGAGGGCTGGTACTGTCATTCATTTTAATTTGTGTTATAGTACACTCTTCCCATACTGGTGCCTGACTACATGTGCACTCAGTAGTCTCCAGTATGTGTATGTCTGTGATCCTAGCACTTGGGATGCTGAGGATCATGAATTTAAGTCTTCCTGCCCAGCACTCCCAACCCTCTGCCGTATAGCAGGGACGGTACTGCCCAGCAGCTTGTGGGGCTCAGAGCTATGTCCTGGCCATTTTGCCAGGCTTGTTGTTGCCAGTGTGGACATAGATATCACTGGGACAGCCCCTGTCCCTGCTCAGCCTCTTAGCTTGCCACCTGCTCCTCTGCTGTGGACCAGTTTCCATTACCCCTTCCTCCCAGACCCAGGTGAGGCACATTGGCTTTTAATTCTTCATTTGCTTAAATTGGTACCTGTGTTGGGGAAACATAGCATACAAGCAAAAAGCAATAGCCTCAGTGGCAAAATTTCTCTCGTCAGAAACCAAGAACTCTTAGAGTCATCTATGTCATCCTTTCTTCAGACAGAAGATACCAAAAAGTTACCATCAAGGATCTATTTATCTTGATAAGCTACTAATAAGCCAAAATGTCCTGTCAGTATCAACTGCAGCATTTCTGACCAGTTCTGGCAATAGAACATGCCCCAATTTGTTTGCCAAGATTGAAGGCAAGAGAAACGGAATCAAGATAGTTGTAGTCAACATGGTTGAATTGTAGAGGTGCTTAATCAACTTCCAATATATCCCACTATTTACTTTAGTTGTGATCTGGGAGCATAGACACAGTTTGGGACAAAGGATATCAGATTGGTACGTTACCAGTAAGTCTTGAGGGGCAAATCAGCTGGAAGACATGTTGGGTGGATTTACAAATTTATTCTCTGTGCCAAGTGTGAGAACCTTGAAACAGATCTGCATGTGAATCTGAAGAAGCAACAGGTAATTCTGTAAAGCATGTAACTGTTCTAGCATGCTTAGCACACATTATAAACTCTGCACATTCATTCTTAAAAGCCTATCTGAGAATAGCTACAGTGGTACGGGAAGAAAAAGAAAAGTAGGGCAAAGACAAGGAAAATGGCTGTGTATCCAATAGAAAGAAACCACCACCACCACTACCACCACCACCATCACCACCACCACCACCAAATGAAATGAGCCCTCCCCTATGTGCTGTGGAAGCAAAGGAGGAGGATGGCTGGGGGGAGGATACAACTGAGGAAGCACAGAGGCATGGAGTGATCTTGATGCTGTGATGATTTAGAAAGAACTGAGGAAGAATGTATGAGTACCGTGTTGGATTTGGTTCAGAAAAGAGAGAAGAGGACATTATTGAGTCATTTGACAAATTGTTGCTAAAGCAGAAAGACTAGATGTAAAAGTTGTGGGTCCTTCTACCCTGACTGAAGTTCTTTTTAATAAGAAGATTAGGGGGAAAAAAATTAAGAAATACAGGAAAAGATTCTATTACCACAGCAAAGCTAAGTGGTACCTTCTTCATGGTTTCGAGTGTGTGGGAGCAAAGCATCAGGCCTGCTCCTCTCCACAATCCTGTGTATCTTGAAGGAGATGCAGGATGCAGACCATTTAGAAGAGAAGGTCATCATAAGCTGGTCAGAAGAGGCACCTAAGCAGTACATTTCAAAAGAACTTGCCAAACAGGTTGATGTCACAGTAAAGACATTTATAGAATGGTTGAAAGAAGCAGAGGAAGAATCTTGTGGTAGTGGTGAAAAAGATGAAGATGAGAACATTGAGGTGGTTGATTAGAAGACTTCCATTGTGCTGAAAGTTGAAACTGAAGTTGGACAGGACGATGACATTAATACTGAATGCTGTTTAAATGGATGGATGCAATCTACGTAGATTAAACGTGTAGTGATGCAAGTTTTTCTCCATTATCAGCCAGAAGTGCAGCACATATGTGCAAAAGCTAAGTGGTTTAAAGTCATGCTACACTTTATACCTAAAAAGCAAGGTAGTCATACTCTTATTATTTTTGTATTTTTAAAATCAATTCTGATCCATATAATTCTTTTCTCAATTTTCCCACTGAGCTAATTTTTTAATGTTTTACTAGCTGACTTACCCAGAAATTCATTAATCATGTAGGAATTCCTAGTATTATACTTGAACATGCTGCATAGAGTTGCCTTTTGAGATGTTTCACATCAGTCCTTGAAACTCACAGCATCCACTTTGTGATTTTCAGTTTGGAGTGCATATCTTTGATTTCCTTGTCCTTACAATCTTAAGCGATATAACATGTCTTTCTTAAATTGAAAATTACATGAATTTCTTATGGTATAATTTGATATATTTTCTGTAAAAAGTCTTGTTCTCTGACATACTTGTTCCTAGTACCTTTTTAAGTTAATCTCAAGTCTGTTACACAGGTTGTAAGTATCCATATCTGTGAGTTCTGTGTCAGTGGATTTAAACAACTGGTAGATGAAGAATTTTTTTCAATTTTAGCTATACTGAACATGTACAAACTCTTTGGGTCCATTTGTCCCTAAACAATATAGTATACCAACTATTTATACAGCATTTACATTGCATTGAATATTTTAAATAATCTAGAAATGATTTAAAGTATAATATATATATAGGTATATATTACATCCTATATATACATATATGTATATAATGTGTATATATATTCTGCCATTTTATATAAGGGACTTGATCATGGATGGACCTAGACCCAGTCCTCCAGACAGAGAAGCAAATATATAATCACTCCAAAAATACTCTCCGTATCTTGTGAATATCTGCCAATTTGTATGATATAATAACAGGAAAACTTAGAAGCCTATTTAAAACAAAATTAGTACAAACAAGATTCAGAAGCCTATTTAAAAAAAAAAAGTACAACCAATAATGATCCTTTGATCCGCTGCCTAAATAGACCTTGATTTCTGCACGTTTCTAACTGTCTACTGGTGAAAACAGTTACACATAATGGTAACTAAAATATTACTCAGTTCATAAGTATTCTACTAGGATAAAATTGAGATGTTATGGAAATTGAGAGGGAGATGGGTTACTTTTATCCAGTGGTATCTATGTTGGAAAGACAGCAGTGGGTCAGAAAAGACCTATTGGATGATGACTAAAACATTACTAGTTAGAAGAGATAGAGAGAGGCAGAGAGAAAGAATGAACAGATGCATTAAGAGTATATGTATTCAAGACTACACAAGTTTGGCTAGAATGTAGCCCTCTTCTGGTGGAGACAGCGCATAGCTGGAAAGATAGGATGGGCCCAGATGAGAGGCTTAACAATGGCTTCAGAACTCCCAAAGGGCCAGTGGGCTCTAAAAGCTGTCAATTGGGCTTTTAATTCCAGCCCTACCACATATAATCATCTTTCAGTCATTCACTGGGTGTCCTATGGTCAGCTACTTTTTAACTTACCTGTAAAAAGGAGTAAGTAATAATACTTAAGCGTATGAAGTGCCTAGCACAGTGACTACATATATTATTACAATGAGTACTAAATAAATGGTTATTGTTTCAGCAGCATTTTAAAGAGAGCCACTTTTAAGTTTTTAGTCTCACTTTATACTACTTCCCAAGTTGAATTCTATTTTAACTATACTATGTGTCTGCTTTTCCTGTTCAGTGAGAGAATGAAGATAGGATGCTAGGAGAATTAATTCCTCAATCTGAAACTGATGAATAAAGGAGAAAAATACATTAAAACATTTATTCTGCCCTTTCTGTATGAGCCCTACTACTAGATAACCACATAATAAGTGAGTATACATCTATCTTCATAGAGTTCCTTAGCTGATTAAAGAAGAATGATAGTACAATGTCATCAGTTTTAGTCCCTAATGAACTAATGGATCTGTACTTACATCACCAATGATTGCTAGTGTCCATCAAAAGAAGTAATCATATATTATGTGCCGCCGGCTAGAAGAACAAAACCTATGAAATGGTCCTGTCAATAAGAATTAAATCTGCATCCAATCAAGCTTCTAGATTTAGTTATTAAATTATGGAAATAAGTGGACATAGGAGCATGTTGTTAAGGAATCCTGCAGGGAGGCTGCAAAATGAGGACTATAGGAGATGCAACAGATAAAAACCTGATCTTTTTCCAACTATATAAATTACAGAACACAGAAATGATTGGGAATGAGAAATATCTTATAGATTGAAATACACTTAAAAGACGATCAGCCTATTTCAGTAAGTAAACTGTACAAATTTGAACACTGATGAGATATTCAATGATTTTAGAAATTATTGTCAGGTTTTTTTAGAAGTGATCTATGTGGATTTTTTCAATATATATGAAATGGAGAAAGTGGAAAAGGACAATGGTAGGATGGTAAACATTGATCTTATTTGCTTTCAAGCATGTCCCCTACAAAACATGTGTGTTTTTGTTTTTCAGGTTACTGCATGATCTCTACTTTTCCAAAGATGAGATCCACAGTTTTACAGCATAATGAAGAACTGTCATTTTCATTTATTTCAGCTAGTTTATCTAAATTTGTGATTGCTTAGAAATTTTTTAAGAGGAAATTTTTGTAAGTATTACAAGGTTAACTAGAATCCAGTCTTCAGTTTCTTAAATGAAATCAAATATTCCTTCAGTACATATTACTTGTTGGCTTTATTTTGTACCATAACTTATTTTACTATTAATATTTCACCTGGAAAGACAGTCATAGTTACAGATACACGTAAGATTCTTTACTATGAATTACAAATTTCCTTATTGTTGAAACTGTATCATTGTTTTAAGATAAGCAGCTATGTTTTATGACATGATAAAGTAAATGATCACTTTGATCACATTTCTATGCTATAAATTATTAGCAATACAGATAAATTTTACATTGCACTTTTAACTCAGGAAATGATCATTTATGTCCTTGTTATTATTATTAAAACATGAAATTCTGTAACTTATTGAATGATCCAAGTACTTTTGTGTATATATTTGGCATTGAATCAGAATAAAATTATACTTAAGTACTTTTTAATCCTTGTGATAAAAAAATGTGGTTAAATGCAACAAAATTGGGTTGATGTCTTAAAAAGAGAATTTTTTAAAGCACCAATAAAAGATATTGGAGACATTTCGTACATGCTATTTTGGACTAGTCTGTTAGAGAGCTTAAAAGGGACTTAACAGCTATTTTGATTCTTAGTCAAAACCAAAGGCATCAAAAAGAGAATGGAAAAAAAAGTCTATGGCTTAAAATAATCATCATATGGAGCTTTGGAATAAGTCAAATTTTAATTCTTATTGAGTCCATCCAAAACACCTAGGAAATGAGAAATACTCAGTCCTAGATTTGGCTTCTTTCTCCAGCTGGCTGCTCTTCCCACAGCTGGCAGTTCAGCACGGAGCCCTTGGAGGCTCTGCTGTGCTGGGCAGCTTACTCTCCTTGCTGTGCCAGCCGTCATGTCTTTTCCTTGACTGGGATTCAGCAAAAGATGTGATACAAAGTCACTGGAAGCTTTCCATGAAGAAACTTGAATGCACAGGTGGCTACTATGTAAGCTAAATTGAATTTTTCTTTTTTTTAATTTTTCATTTTCTTTTATATTTAGATCTTTATGAAACAAGGAAGCGAATTTTCAAATTTAAACACTGAAACAAGCAAAACCAAATTAGTGTTGTCTCCAAATGAGTATTGAATAGAAAAATAGTATTTCATATTTAGAATGTTGAAACATCTGAGAGAAACCATGTGACATATATTTGAGGCAATATTTGTGTAACTTTCACATCCAGAGAAAACATTATTTTTTGGTTATGTTATATATTAACTTTTTAAGTCAAGAATTCCACAATGCAAAATAAGTTCAGTTCAGTGTTGTGAAAGTTATGCATAGATGTAGACTCTACTGCTAGACAAACCTGGAAAGGCAGAATACTTACTAAGTATGTGATATTAACACAAATGTCAATAAAAAAGTCCAACAGTAACAAAATTATAATTATCAATATAGCTGTCTTATTATAGCAAACCGTAGTACCATCAGTCAAAAAAACAAGATCACTTTGTTTTCATTATTTTTTCTAAGTCTTTTCTATAAGCATAGTGGCTACTTCTTATTATTTATCCTTATTTAATTTCCCTGTAAACAAATTTACTGATACTGAGCTCTACTTTCTAACACATTGGTATTATTGTCCAGTTGTATTAATGAAAACACATCAAAGCTTTCAGGGCTATTAATGGTTTCATGGAACTTTAAAAATGTAATTATAAGTAACTGCCTAGTGAATTTTTCTTTACTTTGTAAATAGCCATCGTACACCAGTGTTATTATCAAATGTAAATATGGCATTTAACATGCTTATAGTTTTTTAAAGAGCTGGAATATACACTTTATAATATATCTGAGACATTATCCAATATTTTAACAGTATTATTACTATACACTTTATGTGTAGCAATAAAAATAGAAACTTTTGACCAGAGTACATTTCTCAAAACTGAATTTTAAATTTTCTTGTTGAGGTTTTCATTTTAATGCAGCAGCAGTGTTTGCAAGAAGTAGAGGGTGGGAGGAATCTCCAATTCTCCTTAATTGATTTTGTAAATTGCTAAAGCTTCACTAAATGATGATATATGCTCAAGAGGAACACAGTATTAACATTCCCCAAATTACAAACATCTGTCTTGTGAAGTTCCTGGTGTGCAAATGGCTGGGTGAAAATGATCAGTTTTTCCTGTGCTTGCCATTTCTGTAGCCAGTTCTTAATGTCATCCCAGCAGCAATCTAGCTGTCCCGGGCTGGCAGCACATTCTGGTGGCTAACTGGAGCATTCCAAGCTCTATGCCCCTCTACCATCTTTTTTTTTCTTTTATTTCTAAAAGACATCATGTGCCAAAATATTTTTTGTAATTATTATTTTGTAATTATCAATTAGCACTACCTTAGCCATCCTCTTTGTCAACCTTTCAAACTTTTTCCTCTTCAGTCCTTTTCTAGATACCACAATCTTCTGTTATTCTTTCTATATATCTTTTATATTTAATTTAGTATATTTTGCCTATTTATTTTTTTGCAGTGCTGGGGAATCAAAGAAGCTTGTGTATGCCAGGCAAGCACTGTACCACTAAGTTTTCATTGTGTTTTAAAACAAAGTAACTCAAAACCCATGAGCATCTTTTGGGTAATCTCTGCTCATATGAGATTGTCAATTATCGGTTACATGTTAATAATTCCCAGGTTTTGGTCTCTAATTTGAGAATCCACTAAAGTTCTTAATTCAGTTTTCAATATCCAGTTATCTCCTACAAACCATCTGAATTTTCCATAAGCTTCTCAGTCTCAACATGTCCCCAACTAAACTTTCTCCATGATTATCTCTTCCAAAGTTTGTACTTCCTCTTGTATTCTATATTCTTCCTATTGAGCTCTTGCAAAACTATTAAGAATAAACATCAGTGTCTCTTGCTGTCCAGTCTGACTCTATTCCACACCAGCTAACCCTGTTCCATCATTTGTCAACTAGATTAATACAGTGTCCTGATAATTGGTCTTTCTGTTATATAGTTCACACTATTTAGACTTGTTGCTAATAGGTTAGAAAAGTGAAATCTTAATCAGTCCTCTTCTCTTCTTATCTTTTGGCTTGGATTTTATAAAGGTGAAATTGTGCTTTCTGAGTCTTCATCTCACTGAAATCCATTCTTCATTCCAGTGTGTTCTACAAGGATTTAGGGAAATAAAGAACTCCAATCTTTCTTTGAATATAGCCGTATATTGTGGAGTACAAAGGCAGTATAGATGTTAACTATTATTCATGATCCAAGAATTCTTAAGACTTATCACATATTTGCAATTAGGAAAGACATTTATGCTTAAAGTCCCATTGCTTGAGAAGTCTACTTGCTTCCTTTATAAATGCCTATTAATTTCTTGTTGCTGCCAAAACAACTTACTACAAACTTAGTGGCTTTGTTGCAGAAAAACCAGTGTCAAGCTGAATAGAAGACTTCATACTGAGGAATCTAGAAGGCAGTGTTTATTACGCTAGTAGGCTAGTAGGACCATGTCCAAAAAACTAGCAAAGAGCCAGCTTTGAGTCCAGTTTAAATGTAGTTTACAAGCAGGAAGTACAAGACATTACATGATTGGTTACATGGATTGAATTGTTATATATTGTCAGGAAAACTAAATATATTTGCTTAAAAGGAATTGTTTATCATAGCATAGGAACATTCTGGGGACAAAGGGAGGGAGTTCAAAGCAGAGTTAAAAAGTATCCTTGACTGGGTTACTTTGCCCCAAACAAAGCCCTTGAAGTCAGTTAGAAGCAGTATATTTTCTTAATTAAGGGAAACATAAGCTGAGAATAGTCAGATTGGCCCAGCTCACACAGTCAAGGCTGACTGAACTCAGCTGGGTGTTTATGTGACAGGCAGCAGGAGCATAAGCAAAAGCTACTGTTTTGATTTATGTTATGTTATGTTATGTTATGTTATGTTATGTTATGTTATGTTATGTTATGTTATGTTACGTTATGTTGTTATTTTTTGGTACTGGGGATCAGACTCAGGACCTTGCACTTGCCAGGCAGGCACCTGTCCCCTTGAGCTAAATCCCTAGCCCACTATTTGATTTTTACTTGTTATAATGTCTATAAGTGTGTTTTTCTGTAATTATGCCTTTACTAATCATATAATTGTGCCCTTACAACTTAACACCCATTAATTGGGGAGTGGTAGTGCATACCTGACATCTCAGCACTTAGAAGGATCACATGTTTGAACTCTGACAAGGCAGCTTATCAAGACTCTGTTTCAAAATTTAAAAGGCTGGGCATTGCTTCAACCTGCACGGGAAGTGGGATCCTGAGAAAGGGTGGTGGAAAAGTAAGAAAAAACTAGACATGTACTGAAAGGAGAGCTGAGACCACTGACCTCCCTAATGGAGAGGCAGTGGCTCCCCTGCATAGTTTGCCTCTTTATTTATACACTTGTAAAAAGGGCAAGCATGCAGTGGGGCTAAAAGTGCAAGGTCTTAGTGTTACACTGAGAACCCTGAAAGTGAAACATTCTCAGAGCTGTCTGTGCAGTGGTCAACAGGGAAGAACACCAAGGCCAGACACCTGCTGGACTGGCCTTGCTGTAGTCCCCACAGCTTGTTTACATGGCTCGCCTCTGACTCAAGGAATGCAACTCAGAGCAGAGGCCCTGGATTCAAAGTAACATCATCAACAACAAAAACATGAGAGTCTGTGGCTCAAAAGTCTAAACAAGATGTCTCAACTGGATCCTCTACAGAAGACCTCACCAGGCTGAAGTCGCTTGTCAGCTAACTGGACACTCAGGGGACACTAGGCACTCAGGAAGACTGTTTTAAAAGTCTCGTTCAAGCTGTTGGTAGAATTTAGCTCCTTGTAGTTGTAGGACTGAGTTCCCATTTCCTTGAAAGCTATCATCTGGAGGTCAGTCTTTTGTTTCTTTACATCTTTCTCATACCTTCTGTAGGATTCCTTTCAAACACTAGTGGAGCAAGTCTCTCACATCTTGAAGTTCTCTAAATTCTTCTGCCACATATTTTTCACTGCAGCAAGAGAACGTTCACCACTTTTAAGGGTTCATATGGTTAGATTGAACTTTCACAGATATGCAGGTAATCTATTCTCAGATATGTAATCTTAATTATGGTTACAAAGTCCTTTTTTCCATCAAACATTAAAAGCTTGCATGCACAATGGTGTTGAAATATTTGATGGGCCACTTTGTCTTATCACAGTCTAAAAAGAAAAACTTTTAGACTCCTAAGTAAGATGATTAGATTCTGTTTAGATCTCACTATAGGCCTTCAGTTTTTACCTTAATAAATAGAGCATGAGAAGAACTATATAACACTCTAGAATACTCAACTGTTTGCTGGCAAAAGCTTGGCTTATACCTTCTGTGGTCTGCCTTCTCAGCCCCATATATTGGTCCTGAATCAGATTAGGACAGAATTTGTTGGTAATCACAGAGCACCTTTGTGCAGATGAGCCAGATTCTGGGTGGTTTACTATACTACTTAGAATTATATGTCTCTTAGTACCTTTCAACTTGGGTTTTATGGTGAAGTCCTCTTCTCCTAGATTTGCAAGTTCAGCAGACCTCAACATGATGCAGAGTGATTATCTAAAATTTAAAAATGTGTTCCCTTTCTTAGTTAAAATTCCCTCCTATGTCTATCCCTCACTCATGAAACAGGTGCTATATTTTAGGTGCAGTATTATTCATAAAGCCGAAAGATGGAAACATCCCAAATATGCATTCTTGAATAGACAAATTGTGATATATTCATCTAATGGAATATTTGGCCATAAAAGGAAGAAAACTACTGAGACATGCTACAAGATGGATGAAGTGAAAGAAGCTGGTTATAAAAGATCATACGATTCATTTATATTAAATGTCTAGAAAAAGATCTGTAGATACAGAAAGTAATGGCTGCTTATGAGGTACAAAAGTAGGGAATGATATGGAGTAGTATGGTTCTTCCTTGATGAACATATTCTAAAGTTGATGATGGTTATGGTTGAATATACTTGTGAATATACTAAAAACCATTAAATTGTACACTTGAGTGAGTGAAAGCTAAGTATATTAATATACTTATATAATATGTATATTACTTATATATAATATACTTACATATATTATCTATAATACTTATATACTTATATATACTCTAATATATAATATATAATTATATATAATATATAATGTATATTATATAATATATAATATATTATATACAATATATAATAATATTACATTATACATAATATATTATATTATATTATATTATATATAATAATATATAATATATAATACTTATATTGCTTATATATAATATACTTATTATATATTATATACTAAGTATTTTATATAAGCTAACTAAGCTAAGTATATTAACTAAGAACATAAAAGGATGTTTTTAGAAATTAAGACTAAATAGGATGCAAGAGTAAATATGTAAATTTTCATTAAAAGGGCAAAAAGAATGTAGATCTTTAAATTTTAAAAAGATTCAAGTGAAGTAGTAAATATTGGAAACAGGCAAAGAGCATTCAATATATAATCAAACGGAATGTAACAAATACTAAAAACTACATGCTAGGAAAAGAAACTTCCTGAAATTAACAACGAAAAAACTGACATGAGACTGGGCATGGTGGTGCATGCCACTCAGGTGGCTGAGGCAAGAAGATTGTTGCCAAGTTCAAGGGCAGTTGAGGCTCAGTGAGTTCATGGCCACCCTGAGCTACCCTTAGAGATCCTGTCTCTAAAAACAAATGAAAAACAACACAAAAACAAATGAACATTGAAAGATCACACTGGTGAGTAGTCACTCAAAAAGATGAATTTTAGTAAACATGAAGATAAATTTTAGTAAAAGGACTGAAACTCAAAAAGCAAAATCTTTAGTTATGTAGACAAAAACAAATCAAAGTAACTCGGGACTTAAAAGTATAGAACTATATCAGATGTTCCAGCAGCATTGCTTTATCCTGTAAGAAAGTATTGTATATTTAAGGGGGAAAAAAGTCAGCCAAGAATTTTTTATAGCCAATAAAAATTTTGTTTGTAGTATTAAAGGCATAAACCATAACAATGCAAAAACTGAAGAAATAGTCTTTTCAAAAGCTTTTTTCCTAAGGAATCTGCAGAAGAATGTTAGACAACCAAGAGGACTAGAAAGACATTGATAAAAGTTATGTTGGTGAATGTCAAACTTGTAAAGCTAAGACTACAAGAGGGTTGAAACGAGAAGAGTATAAGTACTATGCTGTGACATGGAGATAAAACTATTAAGACAATGGTGAAGATATAGGGGGAAAAAACTTTTTTTTTTTTTTTTTTTTGGTACTGGGAATCGAACTCAGGATCTCGTGCTTGCCAAGCAGATGCTTATGCCACTGAGATAAATCCCTGCCTGGGAAAAAACCTTTTAAACTGTCAATATCAGCAGTGGTTATATTAGGAATCTGTAATGCGAAATAAAGCAAATACCTAATTTAAAAATAAAATATCTGATCTTCGTCTTCAGTTTCTGATTTAAATACTTTTGTGGTGAAATGGATTAAAATTCTCTTCATAATTAGACTTTGAGAAGACATTTCACAAAAATACGAAAGAACTGGCTATAAAATACAGTCAAGGATTCATAATACTACCTCTCTTGTCAAACCATGCAAGATCTTTTCCAAGGGGAAAACTCGATAATTTTGTGGTACTGCCCTTTAAGGCACAGTTCTGTGTCTGTCTTATCCATTAGTACTTTCCTTTATGTTTAAAAATTGCTAACTCCCAAAAAATAATTGTGTCTGAACCAGGGGAGATTTTTCAGTGGCCAAGTGCATCCTGCAAAATGTGGCTTCCATGAGTAAAGCTTGACAAAGTGCAACAGGAACAAGGGGTCCTGTTAGCAGTGCAGGTCAGTTTCCAATGTCAATGCCTTCAGGTTTGGTTAGGATAGGTTAGGTTTGTGGGGGAAGAGGGGAGGGGAGGGGAAGAGAGGGGAGGGGAGAGGAGAGGAGAGGAGAGGAAAGGAGAGGAGAGACGAGAAGAGAAGCAGGCTTGAAAGAAAATACTGTCTCAGGTAATCTGTTCAAAACTAAAATCCAAGTAGACACTGGGAATTGAAATAGGAGTTAAGCACATGAACCCTCCAGGTCAGTGATTGTGAACCTTTTAGAGCTTTAAATGATAACAAGCGGCTGGTGTACAAGTGCTGTAGATTCGCCACCACTGCGCTAAATGTTAGTCTGAGGAGGAATAAGAGTAGCATTCAAACAAGCAAAGAATAGGGCCAAAGACCAGATATGGACCAGTTGCTCCTCATTCAAAACAAAGCAAACTTTAAAAATCCAATGCAGCATTTATTCTGGAGTAAAGGATCAGGACAGACCTCGTTGACCTTCTCATTCCTTAGGTGAGCTCTTCTAAATGACATAACTTACCATCTTTATAACCACCAACACAAATTCATACTTGGCTTAATGAACACACTGCGTTTCTTCTAAACAGCTCTTATTACATTCCTGTCAGTAATTAGAAGGTGGGTAGATTCCAGGCACCTGCAAAGACAGAATGCTCAGCACTACACAAATCATGACTAACATATCACTGCTTTCTCATTAAATTATTGAATTCAAATTATGTGCAGGAAATCTCAAGGTACTGCCTTAGTCCATACCCAGGCAATATGGAAATGAAGCCTCACGAGACAGCTTTTCTGAGGATACCAGCCTTCAAGTTGTGATTAAGTCACCAGTGTAAATAAGTTCTTGTTCTTTCTTCCTGATGCTTTGACCACTCAACAGAGGTATTGTCATTTGGGGAACTTAGAAAAAGGGGCTGAAAATTAGCAGAGATGCACTTTAAAGACAGCAAACATTTCAGGAAACCCCTCTAAAAACTAGTCACCTCTTTCTGAATGGCAAGTACCCTTTTCTTTCTGAATCATAATCAGAGTTGCTTTAGAAAACTACATTTACTCACCTAATACTTCAGAATTTGTTTTGCTTTTAAAGATCGTTTTCATTTTAAGCAAATACCTAACTTGCCAGTTGTATATGTGAACACTTTTGCAGAAGACATCAGAGAAAGAGAAAAGCAAAATCTTACAGTGGCCCTGGTTGAAAAAAATAAAATTATCAACTTTTGTAAAGGAAACCACAAAATACATGGCCAAGTGCTGAGACATGTGCTTCTGATGAATCACACCCATAGCAATTTCATCCCCATTACCAATTACCTAAACAATTTTCCAGCATGTTTCTGGTAGCCTTACAATTTAATATAACTCCCTAATGTGTAATTAGAACTCAGTTTTTGTCTGAGTCCAAATAAATAGTCTTAGTCACTAAACTGGTTGTGTATTTATCTTTGTATTTCTAATACAGCTAACACTGTGCCTCACACATAGTACCTGCTCAGTATATTTTGTAGTCTTGAATTAATAGTGTATAAGGCCACAGATTGGTACCATTTATTCATTTCAGTAGTGAATACTCCTACTTTAAACCCCTACTGTGTTACACAAAATATTGAACTTTGTATAAAGTTTTGGTGATTCATTTTGTGAATTCCTATTTTGACTAATCCTTGTACTTTTTTATTTCATGTGTAAGTGAAACAAAATTTCATGATACAATGATAAAAGAATAAAAAATAGCCAATGCAGTTGTCTATCATTATCTTCAATGTAATTACTCAGAGTGCAAGACATAGACATAAAAGATTCTCTGTTACAAAAGCATACCAATAATTGTTTTGTTCAAGTGAATAATGAGGCAGTGTCTAATAGAGATCTATAAGTTACAGTATGCAGATAAATAGAAGGCATCATGTGGTCCTTATGTCCGTAATTTTCACCACCTACGGTTTCTTTTGCAGTGGAGAAAATAAAGGTCATTTTTTATCATGAAGAATATATTTTTGAAATTAAAGTATTTTCATCATGTCTTTTACAAATCGAAATACTTTGCTTGAGATGTTTTATTCTAGGATGTTTTCTGCATCACATTTTTAGAAAAGAAAGATTTTTGACAGCAGGGTTTATCAACTTTTTATACAGTTTATATAAGAGAGGTTGATAATCTGTCAAACAAGAGAAAGAGTGGAAGGGGGTGAAGTTGGAGAGACAGTGTTGTACTATGAGGAGTTTGAGTTTTTCTTTTAAGTATGAAAGACTCTTAAAGAGTTTTAAATCAGTGTTTACTGATGAATAGTTTACATGTATTTAAAAAAAATCTATTTTAATTATACATTTTGAAGTGTTTGGAAAAATTCATATATCCACATAGCCACCACTACAATCAAGATACAGGACATTTCCACCACCTAGAAGTTCTCTGTGGTATATACCAATTCATTCATTTCCTATCTGGCCCAGGCAGGTATGAATCCACTTTAAATCATGCTAGATTAAATTTTTCATAACTATAGTTTTATATAGATGGTTCCGATATGTATGATTGTGTCTGGCTTTTCCCTGCATATTTTTTTAAAGATTCACTCCTTTTATGTGTGTCAGTAACTTCCTTCTTATTGCTTAGCAGTGTTTCAGTGCATTACTAATCATGTGAGGATTTTCCCTGAACTTGATACCAAGGAATAAAATGTCTAGGTCATGAAAAGTAAGTACATTTTCAATTTTACTTGGAAAAAATCTGATTTTCTCAGTTGGTCATATTGTCATTTTACCTTCTCACTACCACTATATGCATATTGTCCTCAAACTTTTTCATTCAAATACTTTTTATTGTTTCACTTTAGAAATATTCCAGATCTGATGGATGTGAAATGGTCTTAATATAGCTCTAATTTGCATTCCCTGATGAGTAGGGAATTTGCCTTTTTACTCTGAGGTCATTTTTCTTCCTTTCCCCTCTTCTATCCAAGAAGGGAGCCAATCCCTGCAAATGTTTCCTAATTCCCACTTACATTCAGCTACTGGGAAGCACTCGTGGGATGTTGGCAGAGGAAGCCAGTATCATACTCTTCACTCTGCTTCGGGTGAGGTCCCTAGCAGGACTTTATCTCCTCCATACCCAGCTCCTATTATGCACCCTCTGATCTGACTCCAAGTCTTGCAAAGCCCACTGGGCACCCCTACCCATTGTAATCTGGAAGCAGTGTTGATTTATCTCTTTTTTTTCCCTGAGTATGGTATCCCAAAGTTACTATCTTAGTTTTTTCATTTCTGAGACAAAAATATCAACACCCAAAGTTAAAGAAGGAAAGGTTTGTTTGACTCACAGTAGAGGTTTCACTCCATAGTTGGCTGACTCCAAGGCAAGGTGACATGGCAGAGGGGCCTCATGGAGGAGAAACAGTCCATGGTAGGCAGAAAGCAATACAAGTAGCAAGCATCAAGCCACAAGCTACAGATTCTGTCTGTCCCTTTATATTACATCCAGGTACCTACTCTATCCAGCTAGCTGACCTTAGGGTGGGTTAGCGCTCACACCTATGGTGGGGCACCTTTAATCCTACCCAGAACTGTGCCAAACCAATCAGTGGATAATTTAGTAATCATACACTCTTAATCCCAGCGTTGCATACTCTATATCTGCTACCTTTGAAAAATCCCCAGTTATGATCATATGAGGCTTTAGGGGGGCATCCAGGCACAAGTTGTAACAAATACCTCTTGGTTGTATTGTCTTTGGGTTTACAAAGCCTCTGTATTAAATTTCCGATATTGAACAACTGGGTGTGAGCAGTTTTCCAGACTGTATCGTTGCTAATACATCTAATGTAAGACCAAGTTTTTCTTTCCTTCCCTTCCTATCTTCCTTCCATCTTTCCTTCCTTCATTCCTTTTTTCTTCTGCCATTTACGTCTTCTCTAATGTTAATTAATTGCCCTTGCCTTTGACTATTTTCCATTAGGTTTCTGTTTCTTATTGATTTGTACAAATTCTTCAAAAATTCTCAATATATGGTTGTAAATATTTAATCATGATCTATGGATTGTATTGTATCATTTTAAAATGATATCTGTTATGGCTGTATCTACATGTTCCTCTGAAGCCTCATGTGCTCCTAAGTGGGGCTTTTTGGAGCCAACTGGACCTAGGATATGTGATAATGGGATTAAGGGTGTGTGATACTAAATCAATCTACTTATTGCAACTAGCATCATTCTAGGTGTGGATAGTAGGGGAGTCCACCTGTGTGGTACCACCCAAAAGGGTGGTAGCCTGGATGGATAAAAGGGAAAGGCTGGCTTTCTTTGAGGCTGCTTCTGCTGCTGCTGCTTGCTGCTTGCTACCTTTTTCCTGATACATCATGGACTGTTTGTGGTCTGTAATGCCTCTGTGCCATGCCACTCTGCCTTGGAGCCAGCTATGGATTGAAACCTGTACAAACTGTAAGCTAAAAGAAGCCTTTCCTCCTTTGCCTTAGGTGTTGGGCATTTTGTCTCAGCAATAAGAAACACGACAATTTTGTGTTTGTTTTTGTTGTTGTTATTTTGAGATAGGCTCTCACTATGTAGTTAGGCTGAGTTTGAATTCACTATGTAGCCCAGGCTGGCCTTCAACTCACTGCAATCCTCCTGCCTCAGCCTCCCAATACTAGGATTACATATGCCACCACACCCAGTTTAAAACAATATGTTTTAATAAACAGAAAAGTTTATTTTAATATAATGAGATGTAATAAATTTTCCATTTGTGAATGTTTTTATTTTAAAATCCATTCGATAGCAGGGCGTGGTGGTGCACCCCTGTAATCCCAGCACTCAGGAGGGCAAGGCAGGAGGATTGTTCCAAATTTAAGACCAACCTGGGCTACAAAGTGAGCTCAAGGCCAGCCTGAACTGCATAGCCAGACCTTGTTTCAAAAAGATAAGCGGGGACCTGGGGGGCCGGGAGAACAAGCAACTACTCCCCTCTTTGGTGAGCAGCTGTGAGCCTGCCGGTGCGCAGGCTAAGAATCAAACATCTCGTGTTGTCTGGTCCCATCCCCCCAACCCTCCGTTTAGCAAGTGGGAGCCAGTGAACTGGACACCTTGTGAGAGGTTGGCTATGTTGTTTTGTATGAATTCTCCATATGCGAAGATATGGACAACCATTTGGAAGAAAACGAGACAATATGATAGATAGTGAAGATCTCTGGTTGTCTAGCTTTGAAATTTATGCTTTCTTATGTCCCATTTTGTTCTGTTTTGTTGTGTTTAATATTACCCCCTTTAAAAAAAGACAAATAAATAAATAAATAAAATCCATTCCTTCCCAGAAGTCAGCAAGATATATTCATGTTTGTTTTTGCTTTTTTCACATTTACATCTGAATGTTTTCTATATTTCTTGATTTTTTTCACCTAGAATTAATTTTGATATATGCATGATATAGAAATCTGATTACTATTTTTGCACATGAATGACCAGTTTTCCTAGAATCAGTGATGTGTGTGAACTGCCTCATACAAGATCATAAGAATGTATGATTAAATTTTGTGAGCTTGTCATTTGTATTGGTCATGGAGTACTTTATACTATAGTTAGACAAACACTATAAATCAACTTCCTTTCCAGCTTCAGAGAACCAGTTGTTTAAAATGCCAGTGCACCACCACACAGAACTCTGAAAGAAATTTCCTGTGGGCTGGGGCTGTTGTTTAGTGGTTACAGTGCATCATGCCTGAGGCCCAAGGTTCAATCCTGACCACTACAAAACCATAACAAACAAAAACAGCCAGTTAACTGTGTACTACAGCTAACTAGCACATTTTTTAAAACCTAAAGGTCACAGCTGTATAGTGGTGATGAACAACTTTTATCAGCTGAAACACAATTTTTTTCATAAAATGAACCCAATCATAATATACCAGAATGCATTGCACATGCTTATGGTAATGATTTTCCTCGAATCTTCTGTTTTAATTATATGTATATATTCAAGTATGAACAGATATCTGGGTGTTTTGGATTGTAGTATAAAATAAATTTCTTATTGTGGGTTGTTGGTAAAACAAAATATGGAACACACATTTCCTTACTTGCAAAGCTACTTCTGTCATATGTTAGGTTTTCCTCTATGAATACATTGGTATCTAAATTCTCTATCCTGTTCCCAAGTCTCTTTATGTAGCCCACCTGCCCCATATCACACTACATTGCTTCTTTCTTTTGGCTTTAGGAAAGTCTGCATACATGCTAGGACAAACATCTTCAACCTGAAGTGTTAAAATTGTTTTATCTACTTTTGATCCTTTAAGAAAAAGTCATCAAATTCCATGAGAAATATTGTTGAGATTTTACCTGGATTATTATGGCTTATTTTAGGGAAAATTTAGCATCTTTAGTCTATCTTTCTTTAACATGGTATGTATCTCCACTTATGTAAAACTTCTTTTTATGTCTTGCAATAAGGTTTTATTGTCTGGAATGTAGCTCAGCAGCACAGTGCCTGCCTGGCAAGCACAAGGCCCTGAGTTCAATCCCCAGTACCAAAAACTAATAATAATTAAAATTTAAAAATTTTAAAGTAAGGTTTTATAATTTCCCTCATAAATATGTATCTTTTCATTTTATTTTTAATACTTTATATTTCATTGCTATTAAATATAATGTGCTTTAAAATCATATATATATATATACATATGTATAATGTTTTGATATACAGGAACCCAATTGATTTTTATATATTTATCTTATACCCAATGAGCATTGTGCTCTCAATTATTCTAGTAGTTGCCCTATTTTCCTCTTGCATTTTGTATTTAAATAATGACACAACCTATGAATAATGATGGATTAATTTCATCCTTTAAAATTCTCATACCTCTAATTTCCTTTTTATTTCTCCCTGTACTTTCAGTTAGCCAAACAAAACCAATGAGAGGGATAGCAGAAAGTCCTTGATTTATTATGGCTTCTTAGTTTTAAAGAAAGACTTCTAATTAAAGTCACAATTAAATAGGATACATATTTGCTGTAGTCTTAACAATTTTGTGAGCTTATGGAAGCTCATCTTTACCACTGGGCTGTAAAGGGTTTTTAATTATTAGCGGCTGGATTTTTATTCTGTGTTTTGCAGCACTAGGACTGGAATCCAGCATCTGTAATGTGCTAAGCAAATGCTCTATCACTGAACTATAGCTTCAGCTGACAAACGGTGTTGAATTTTATCAAATATATTCAAAATATTTTTCCATAAAGCATAATCTTGCTATTGTGTTAAAATTTTTATTTAGGTTAAAGAAATTTTCTTTTATTCTACATTTGCAAATAAATGTACTATGTTTTTGAATCATTGAGTTTACTCATCTATTGAGATGATGTTTAAGCTTTTCTCTTTTACTTATGTAATATGATCATAGTTAAAATGTATATAGATAAAATTGATAGATTTTTCTAGACTTAACTGATACTTCTATAAACCCAGATGAAACATTTTTAATGCTTGTTATTGTGTCTAAATGTTCCTGCAAAGCTTCTTGTGGTCATAAGTGTGGCTTTTCGAAGGTGGCTGGATCTAGGATGTGTGATACTGTGATCAAGGATGCAATGTGAGAATTAAGGGTGTAAAGTGCTACCTACCCTAAGGATGAGTAGGCCAGATAAAATATAAGAGACAGAAAGAGGATCGTGGGACCATCAGAAACAATTTGCTTTAAGTTGGCCGGCCCAGCAATATACTTTCACTGTCTTGCCTCAGGGTTACATGAACTCGCCAGCCCTGTGTCACAATTTAGTTCGTAGGGATCTTGATCACCTTTCTCCACCATATGACATCACACTGGTTCATTACATTGATGATGCTATGCTGACTGGGCCTAGAGAGCAGGAGGCAGCAACCACTCTGGATTTGTTGATACAGCATTTGAGAGCCAAAGGATGGGAAATAAGTCCAACAAAAATTCAAGGTCCTTCTACCTCAGTGAAGTTCCTAAGAGTCCAGTGGTGTGCAGCATGTAGAGACTTTCCTTCTAAGGTAAAAGATAAGTTGTTGCATCTGGCTTTCCCTACAACCAAAAGAGAGGCACAACACCTAGTGGGGCTCTTTAGATTTTGGAGGCATCATATTCCTCACTTAGGTGTCTTGCTGTAGACCATTTACCCAGTGACCCGGAAAGCTGCTAATTTTGAGTGGGGCTTTGAAAGAGAAAAAACTCTACAACAGGTCCAGGCCACTGTGCAGACTGCTCTGCCCCGGGGCCATATGATCCAGCAGATCCAATGGTATTTAAAGTGTCACTAGCAGGTAGAGATGCTGTTTGGAGTCTCTGGCAGGCCCCCATAGGTGAATTGCAGTGGCGACCTTTAGGATTTTGGAGCAAGGCTCTGCCGTCATCTGCAGACAACCACACTCCCTTTGAGAAACAGCCCTTGACCTGCTACTGGGCCTTAGTAGAAACTGAATGCTTGACCATGGGACGCCAGGTCATCATATGACCTTAGTTGCCTCTCATGACCTGGGTATTATCTGATCCAACAAATCATAAGGTTGGGCATGCACAGCAAAAGTCCTTCATTAAATGGAAATGTTATATTCATGATAGAACCAGAGCAGGTCCAGAAGGTATGAGTAAATTACGTGAGGAAATTGCCCAGATACCTATGACTTCTACACCTACTATATTGCCTTCTTTTTCCCAGCATGCACCTATGGCCTTGTGGAGTGTACCATATGATCAACTGTCGGAGAATGAGAAGGCGAGGGCCTGGTTTATGGATGGCTCTGCATGCTATGCAGGCACCCACAAGTGGACAGCTGCAACATTACGGCCCCCTTTCTGGGACATCCCTGAAAGACAGTGGTGAAGGAAAATCATCCCAGTGGGCAGAACATCAGGCAATGCACTTAGTAGTGCATTCTGTCTGGCAAGAGAGATGGCCAGACGTGTTACTATATACTGATTCATAGCTGTAGCCAGTGGTCTGGCTGGATGATCAGAAACTTGGAAAGAACATCACGGGAAAACTGGAGATAAAGGTATTTGGGGCAGTATGTGGATAGAGCTCTCCATGTGGGCAGAGGATGTAAAAATATTTGTTTCCCATGTAATGCTCACCAAAAAGTGACATTAGCAGAAGATGAGTTTAATAATCAAGCAGATAAGATGACCCATTCTGTGGATAGTGGCTAACTTCCTTCAGGGGGCACAGTCATTGCCCAATGGGCCCATGAACAGACTGGCCATGGTGGGCAAGGACAGAGGGTATGCATGGGCTCAGCAATATGGACTCCCACTCACCAAGGCTGATCTCACTACAGTCACTGCTGAATGCCCAATATGCCAGCAGAAGAGGCCAACACTTAGTCCCTGATATGCCACCATTCCCTGGGATGATCAACCTGCAACATGATGGCAGGTTGATTACATTGGACCACTACCATCATGGAAGGGACTGCACTTTGTCCTCACTGTCATAGAAACATATTCTGGATATGAATTTGCCTTTGCTGCACAGAAGTCTTCTGCCAAAATTCATGTTTGTGAACTCACAGAATGCATTACCCACCATTGTGGAATTCCACATAGTATTGTCACTGACCAAGGAACACATTTTACAGTCAAAAATATGAGGCAAATGGGCTCATGTTCATGGAATTTACTGGTCTTACCATGTTTCCCACCATCTAGAAGCAGCTGGATTGAATGAAAGGTGGAATGGTCTTTCGAAGATGCAGTTAAGGTGCCAGCTAGTTAGCAATAGCTTGCAGGGCTGGGCTAATGCACTACGATTCATGGGTCCAGGAATCAAGGGACGGAAGTAGGAATGGTACCACTCACTATTACCTCTAGTGATCCACTAGCAAAACCTTTGCTTCCAGTCCCCACGACCTTATGTTCTGCTGGCTTAGAAGTTTTGGTTTAACAGTGGAGAAAGCTTGTACCAGGTAGCACAACAATGATACCATTAAAATGGAAGCTAAGACTTCCCCCTGGTCATTTTGGTCTCCTCATGCCTCTGAGGAAACAAGCTAAATAGGGAGTCACAGTATTGTCAGGGGTGATTGACCCAGACTGACAAGGGGAAATTGGACTACTACTCCACAAAGGAGGAAAGGAAGAATATACATGGAGAGCAGGAGATCCCTTCGGGTTCCTCTTAGTATTACTGTGTCCTGTTATTAAAGTCAATGGTAAATTACAACCTAATAATATAGGCAGAATGACAAATGGCTCAGAGCCTTCAGGAATGAAGGTATGGATCACTCCAGCAGAAAAAGAACCAACACTTGCTGAGGTACTTGCTGAAGGCCAAGGAAATACAGAATGGGTAGTGGAAGAAGGTAGTTCTAAATACCAGCTATGAACCCATGATCAGCTACAGAAAAGAAGATTGTAATTGTACTATGTCTCCCCTAATATGGTTCTAATGTAATATAATGTTGACAGCCTTAACACTGGTTCTTATGGATTGTTAAACTGAAATGATAAGAATAAGCATCACCTAAGGAAAATTCACCTATTCACCTGTGGGAATTATTATGTTTTTGTTTGTATGCAGGATAGTTATAACATATTAGACATAATTATAAACATGTATTCATGTCTGGAGACTGACGTAAAGAAATATACCTGTTGCAAGTTGACAAGGGGTGGATTGTTATGGTTTATACACTATGTCAACTTGAGAAGTCTAGAAGCTTCACTAAGTGAGTCAGCAGCTCTACACCCTGGGATGTAGAGAAGAAACATTTAACGGTTCTGGGGTATTGTTCATTGTGTCAATTTCAGAAGGTTGGAACTTTAAGTGGTTCAGCAGGGGGCCAGGATCCCTAATTTGTAACATCCTAACCCTGTGCAAGAGAAGGGCAGGCAGACGGTGTGAGTGCTATGCCTACCCCTGGGGAGCAGCCTGCATACATTTAAAAGGCAAATGAGGAGGAACTGATTGCTGGTTCTTTAGAGGAGCTCCGGTCTTTGCCTTCAGCTTGGATGTCATCTCTTGGCTTCTGGCACAGACTGTTTGGCTTCTGTCTGGTATTTTTCAGCCTTTGTCATAGACTCTTCAGGTTTCCATCGTAGATTCTTCAGTGTTCCATTGTAGAGCCATCGGCCTCCTGATACAGACTTGTACAGGATACAGCCCTTGGGATGGACCCTTCAGCCGCTAGTGAGCAGACATCCTCTGCAGGCTCCCTTATTCAACTTTGGGACTATTGTAAACCAATCTTGTAATTTCTTATGTAGTTGTATACCTTGTGTTATATCTGTTTCTCTAGTCAACCCTGACTGATACAGTTGCTTGTCGTTCACTTGCTGCTTGCTGCCCTACTTTGCCATGGGCTGTTTGTCCTCTGTGATGCCTCTGTGCCATGCTACCCTGCTTTGGAGTCAACTATAAACTGAAACCTTTATAAACTGTAGAGCCAAAAAAAAAAAAATTCCTCCTGTAACTTTAGGTGTTGGATATTTTGTCTCAGCAATGAGAACAGTAATGAAAACGATGCTTAAATTTTGTTTGCTGCTTTACTTAAGTTTTGGGGTTGTCTGATAGGTTGATTTGGGGGAAGGTTTTTGCTTTTATGGTCAGTGTACATAAATGAGACTGACACGTTATTTTCATCCTTTTATAATTTTCTCCTGATTTTAGTATCTAGTTCCTACCAGTCATATAATGTGTTTTGGAGTAAGCAGTTCTTTCATCTTTTTTGTATTTTAAGTTGCAATTCCTAAATGACAGGAGTTTGTTCCTTCAACAGTTGACAGATCTCACTGGTAAAACTGTTTCATACACATATCCCTGACCCAGTGCAAAGATTTTTAAAATTCTCTACTGTCTTTACTATTTTAAAGTCTATTTGGTTCTGTGATCCCCCCCCAAGTCAATTTTGCTACTATATGCATGTGGAAAATTATTTCTTGTACCTTTTCTAATTTACTAGCAAAAAAAAATGTTCAAATATATTCCTATTTTTGGAACTGTTTCTAGACTTGCAGTTAAACATGTGTTTTCATTCCTACTATTTACCTGTTCTCTCATCAATCATTCAAAGATTTTTATATATTTTATTAGTGTATATTAAAGGCTGAGTCTCTAATTTTGTCAGTCCTCTCTAAGTCCTTTTTTATTTTCATTACTTTTGTACTTAGCTATATTGAATACTAACCATGGCAGCTTTACTCAACTCCTTCCTTTTTTCTCAGAACTAAGCAGTGGAGCTGGAGAGAGAGAAAAAAAGTGTACTATTCTTAAAGTTAGATTAAGCCAAGAAGAACTGAGACTGGCATTTCCTATGAGAAGTGCTGGATTCCAGTTGTTCTTTAAAGGTATTTCTAACCCGTTTTTAGAGATATTTAGAAAGCCCTAGAAATTATATCCCAAGGAAATATTTTGAGAGAATGTTAATATTTTTCACTGTATGACAAATATCTATTCAGCTGAAGAAGCAAGAAAAAAAGGATCTATTTTATTTTAATGCTGTCATTACTGAGCTCATAAATGCTAAATCACTTTGGCAGACAATGGAAAATAAAGTAAAGCCATGATTATATCATTTATTTCTAAGTCAAAAATCCATGATTTTTAAAATAAAAAATTGTGATGGAGTCTTGCTGCATCATCCAGGTTGGCCTTGAACTTGAGATTCCTGCTTTAGCTTCCCAAGTAGATGGGATTCAGCCTGCACCATTGTGGCTCTGGCCTTAGTTCTTTTAGCATCTGGCACTTTGCTTGGCTGATGGGCCCTTACTTGGAAAAATCTGTTTGAATGTCTTTACTGCCACCCACCATTTTGGTCCCTTCAGTGACTCAGAATTTTTGATGTCCTTGAGCCTATTCTGGGCTGATGCTTCCATTTCTGTGTAAATTTTTTTAAATTAAGAAACAGTTTAAGGAAGCACACAAATAAGTAGATCAACAATTATGGTTCATAAATAAATTGTATGTTAAAAATATGCAAAAGGTACTGTGGAAGGACTGAGAACCCTCATTAAGGAGTCATAGCAGGCTACCGTGACAAGCACTGACCCTTAGGTTATATAGCAGATGGAAAGGTCCTTGAGAACAGGCCTGAGTGGGTAAGGAAGGTTATGGCCAGAAGGGCAGAGGGATTGAGGGACTTCTCTGAAGGCAGTCAGGTTAGGCCTATAGAGGAGCCAGTGTTCCCACGTGCTGAAAGATCCAGTCACAAGAAAGGAGGCGAGGCCTGGAAGGTGACTGGTGGAGTGTACCTTCTGGTAATTGGAATGGCAGGGGTCCATTCTAGCTCAGGAAATGTATTTTCAGCTCTCTGCTCTCAGTTCTCGGCACTCACGTCAGGAAGAACAGTGCTACATCACTGGATCAGAGCCACTCCCAGCATGAGAGTTATCTGCTCCATCTCCTGAGGTGCTTCCCACCTGCCTGTGCCTGTTAATGACTGATCTGGAGGCAAGAGTTTTTTCCCTGGGTTAACCGTGCCCTCTGGTGGACTTTTCTCTTCCTTTCCCTTTTCTAGAAGACAAAAAACAGGCCAGGGATTTAGCTCAATAGGTTGTGAGTTTAAAAGAGAGAGAGAGAGACAAAGACAGAGAGAGACAGAGAGAAAACAGCCCTGCAATTGATATCTGGACTGGTTCAGTCAGGGTAAGCCAGGCTTTAAGACGTGAATGAAGACCACCTCACTTACCAGCCTGATGACCCCCTGAAGTGGTTGGGGACAGGAAAGCGGAAAAGGAACTTAAACATCTCATTGAAAGAATGGTCTATTTCAAAATTAGCTTCAAAGCTACAGCCCTAGGAAATAGAAGAAAATTGTGTTATAATTTCTTCTACCTACATCAGGCTTCATCAGGCTTTATAAAGATCTTAGACTAGGCCTCACTGGCATATTTGTATATGGACACCATGTCTCTCATTCAAAGTGTTTCTGAAGCAGAGAAGCCGCAGTGAACCCACAGGAGACTCCATCTCATGAATCACTGAGGTCCATAACAAATATAAAGCACTTACTAAGATCGCATCTCATTTTTTAAAATCCACTAAACCCTCTGAGCTGCTTTGGATTAGTAATTCTTACTTGGTGGGTAGAGAAGTAGATGTTAGGAGAAGTTGTACAGTTAATCAAGTTGCTGAGCCGGTGAGTGTAATATGCAGCACTCATAGCAGACCTTTTGACCCCTGAGCCCGCACTGTGTCCCTACCAAAGACTCTGACCCTGATTAACTCTCAAAAACTTCTCTTTAGCTTGATTGCACAGGAGTAGGGAGACATACAGGAAGTCCAACCTTTTAGGGTCCAGTACACCAAGCACAATTCCAGTCAAAAGCCAAAACAGAAGGGCTGAGAATATAGTTCAGTGGTAGAGCAGTTGCCTGTCATGTGTGAAGCTTCGGGTTCAAGACCTAGAGTCCAATATGCAGCCACTGCATAATAAACAAAATGAAAGTAGGGTTAGTAGAAAAATCCATGCTGAGCTGATAAATCGACCTTGTACCACATTATATAGGCCAATGCCATTCAGGACAGCCAGACTGTGCCAGCAGGGACAAGGTAGCCCCAGATGGTAGAGTAGAGTAGTAGGCAGGGGGTAGGTAATTACAGCAGGAACTTACTTTTTCATCTTGATGTAAAGTCTGTGCTCATGCTGCTTGGTGACCTTGGGAAATTCTTCTACTTCTCTAGTTTTGAAATTAATTTAATAGGGCCGGGGATTTAGCTCAGTGGCTTAAGCGCCTGCCTGCCAAGCGTAAGGTCGTGAGTTCGATCCCCGGTACCAAAAAAAAAAAAAAAAAAAAAAAAGAAATTAATTTAATATCTAAATGTCTGCTCTGAAGAGTGTAGAGATGGTCCCTGTCTTCAAAGTGCTTACCTCTAGCAGACAGACAATGCCTTCTAGACATTTCAAAGACAATATTTTTTTGAAACAGGGCTTGATATGTTACCTTGAATTCTTGGCTTCCAGTGACCCTCCTACCTGAGCCTCCCAAGTAGCTAGGAATACAAGTGTATATTATTGAGCCTGACAGTTTTTAAAAACTATTTTAAAACCCACTTTTTGGAAAACACAGGTGTCATTTTAGAGTATGAACACTGAAAAGGATTTTGAATGGATTTAGTATTGATATGACCTTTTGTAGGCAGTAGGATTTCAATGGGCAGAGGCAGGCAGTGGGGGAAATGAAAGGGTCTAGAAATGACGGTGTACATCTTGGAATCCGGATAGGGGTAAATTTTCTCTCCTCTTTCTTCACTTCCTTCCCCCTTCCTTTCATTTTCCCTCTCCTTCTCCATCTCCATGGGTTCTGTTTTGGACAGAACCCTAATATATACCCCAATTGTTTCCAAAAAGGATTTGAGATTGCCAAGAAGCCACATTCAGTGTAATCCGTCTTTACATTTTGTGGTTAATTAAACAATTTTCTGTTTAGGGCAATGAAGGACCTTCAGTAACAGACTTTTGAGTGTCTCCTTTTATTTCTTCCCAATCCATTGTTTATTATCCCTAGGCCACTTCACTCCCTCCCCAATCCTTAACTGTAAATACATTATTAAAAGACTAGAAACAGTGGAATAAACAGAGATTGAACCTAGGAATCTAGAAATATGATTTTATTTGCAAATGATACTAATTACCATAACCACAGCTTACACTGTGCCCTAAGACCTAAGTACATCCTGTTTAGTGGAAATGTGATGGCATCTCTGAAGGAAACAGGAAGTTTCTGGAGTAAAATGTTATTAAACCAGTATAAACAGCCATGTTCAGAATTGTGATAGGAGAGAGGGTAACAAGAAAGCTTTGGTGAGGTCGGTAAGAGGGAGTTGGAGAGAAAGGCCATCTTTTCTTCAAGGCTGACAAGCAGAGCCCTAACAAGAACTTAGTGCCAGGTCTCCCAAATGACACTCCTATTCATGACACACAGTTTTAAATTTTCAAAGAACCTAAAGATGGAACAAGACTCAAGCCTTTCTCCATGAGTCAGCGCCATTTGCAGACTGTGGAGGAAGAGAAACAAGCCCTATGGGAGGAGATCTCCACCTGGAAACCGTATCATTTTCATTGTTTTGTTGGGTTGGGTTTTTATTTTCTTTTGTTTCATTTATGTTAAGTCTGATGGCAATGGCAACTATTTAAAAGATCAAGACATGTTATTGAAGCCATTATGTATTTACTACTGGCTTGTTTTGATGTCCTTTATTGCATTCATTGTTTTGTTTTTATTGTTTCTATCTTATTCTGTTTGTTTTTTAATATGTCTGAAGGTGATATCTGCAGCTAGTTTCAAAGCAGCAATGGCATTGTGGTAACTATTGTTGATTTCATAAGGTTTGGAATTCCTGTGTCACTTACTCTGGTTTATTTTTTATTGATTTTATTCTGTTTTATTTTCCTTGGTTTTATCTTCTTTAAAAAAAAGATGAGGAAACTGAAAAAAAAAAAAGAACCTAAAGACCTCCTGTTGGGGCCCATTTTTGTTGTTTAGAATATGACAAGGTTGAAACAGACAATTCCTAAACTTTTCAGTTCTGGCCTTCTGTGACCCTACAGTTTATGTTCTCAAATTGGTTCTGTGATTTGCAAGAGAATGAATTGATATTCCAGCAGATCCTGGCTATTACAGTTCTCTTAGTAAATTAAATTAAATTACTCATATCTTGGCCTTAAAATATACCTTTGTGGTTCTGCTTAACATGAACAAGTTCTCCCTCCCAAACTAGTTCCTGGCAAACTTGTCAAATCACATTACAAGTTCTATTCATCCTCAGCACATCATGTCACAAAAGGGTGTGCATCTGGGTGACTATGAAATTCCCAAAGGTGTCTGTTCAGTGACATGCTGGTCTTTCGGGTTTCCTTCCTTCAACAAACAAAGAAAATAGATTTTAAAATTCTACAACTAGTTCATTGTAAAATTTCTGGCCATACACTAATATATAAAAAGAAAATGCAAAAATGGTGATGACCATTAAAATGTCAGTGACTATTCTAGCATATATATTCTGTATTTCTATACACGCAGATATAATTTTTTAATAAATGAAGTGATGTTATTACTAGCCAATAAAGTTCATATACTCAGGTTTGTTTGTTTGCTACTGATCAAATCAAAGGGGCCATATCTTTTTGGGTAAAAAACAAAAAAGGATTTATTCAAAGCTAACTCTGAAAAGATGAAAGAACCCATTTTCCTCAAATCACCATCTCACCATGTACAAGTGAGAAAGGATCTTTTATAGGAAGGAACAGAGGGCAGGGTTAGCAGAGAGAGATAATATACAGCAATATCTTAGTAAAACCAAATTCAGTTTGCAAACAAAAGTACTCAGCAAAATTTTGTTTTTGTTCACAAACTCTGCAGTAGGTGACAAATACAACCATGGCCATCTTCCCCACACAAACACAAATGTAGCCATTTTCCCAAAAATTGTAAAAAAAAATTAAGTCTGTAAACCAAGGTACTGCTGTAGATCTCCACATTTGCTTTATCACTTCCTGCCACCTTCAGCTCAACCTCCTCTTTCTTGTGAGGTGATGGGACTCCAGCCTCCTGAGGGTGTCACTTCTTTTGGGCTGAGGAGCAGCCAACAGAAAACAGTTAAAGAAAAGAGTCTCACTCTTAAACTTCCATAATCTAGTGCGCACGACAATTTCCTCCTTGCTTTTTTCCAGTCCTCAATCTTAAGGGTCTTACGGTGCCACCTTGTCTTGGCTCACTGTCTCATGTTGGATTGATACAAGCAGCTGGAACACAAGCAAAAGAAAGCCAGATAGTCAAGCCTAAAAGAATCTCACTAAAACTTGTGTAAGAAAGCCAAAGTTAAGAGATATTTAATCATTACACCTGTTAGAAAGTGTTTTGGTTACTTTTTTCTCATTAGTGAGACAAAACACCTGACACCCAAAATGAAGGAACGAAAGGTTTATTTCTTACAGTTTTTGGAGATATCAGTATATAATCAGCTGGCTCCAGTAGCATAATCAGCTGGCATGGCTGAGGGGCAATATGGTGGCTGCAACAGATTCCAGAAGCAACAAGAACAAAAGGGCAAAAATATAAAGCATACCTCCTTATATTGTATGCCAGGTACCCACAATTAGGCAGGTGCTGCACTCACACTGCCAATCCCAGTGTTGGACAATGAACCAACCACAAAAACTAGATTCAGCCACCTCCATGACTGCATGAAGCTTTGGGGGAATATCCAAACACAAACCATAACAGAAGTGCTCTTTGTCTTTTGGCAATTATGCATAAGAATCGTCTTTCATGACCTCTGTAATTCTACTTATTTTCACAGGATGTCACACAGGTGATTCTTTGATGCTTTCAACTTTCCTCCTTGTCTCCAAATGTATTTTATTTTCTTTTGAAGTCTGTCTCTCAGTGTTATTACCAAATTTTCCCCTCTGGGTTCTTGTTCTGAAGACAATGAAAACATTCACGAACACAGCAGCGGACAATGACTCTGGTGTAGGACTCCAGTGTAGTTTGTTAGAACAAAGAAAAGCTCTTACTAGCTGTGAGACTCCAAGGGAGGACACCAAGGAGGCATCCAAGTTCAGAGGTTTATGTGTACTTTTTGGACTATTTTGATGGAACTGTGGAAATGAAACAATGTGCTTGTCATTTTTAGCTAGGTCTCTGGTCAAGGGAATGGAGTTTCCCTGCCCTTTCCTTCCCAAGGCAGGTTTTAGTGAGCCCTTTACCTTATGTTCAAATATTCCCAGTGCTTGTCTCAATTTACTCAGTTCCCTATCCTAGCTGCCTTGTTTGTCTACCTCCTGGTCTTAGTGCTAAGTTAGCTCTGCACAGTCCTCAGCAATGGTCAGTTAGAACATGACCCATATTGGAGGGGGTGTGACAGACAATTGGATTCAATGTTATAAGCCCCTCTTGCCAAATCTGATCAATAATGTAGGCGTTTTTATACGTAGGCAGTTAGAAAAGCCTAAAATAGGGTCAGCTGGAAAAGTTAAGCAAACAGCCTGTTAAGATGAGAAATGTAAATGAATATAAAATAACTCACCCAGGTTAAGAGTTAATTCAAGCCGCTAAGCCAAGTTTAGTGAACCAGAGGTAAACACAAGAGTAAAGGATAAAATTCTGTAATGAGAATAGATAGATAAGAACACTTCCCTCCAGAAAGAAAACTCTTATCCAGCGTATGATAACAGCCTTATTATCTCCTCCTACCTCCAGACCTAGAAAATAAAGAAATACAAAATAAAAGTTTCTTTTTAACCTCTTGAATTCAAGCACCTCCAGTTATCTGCTTATGCATGTAAGATCAAAAAATTATTGTATTTTCTGCTCAAAATCCTTTCACAACAGGACTCTATTATGAGCTTTCTTTTATTATTTCCAATAAAACCCTCACAACTTCCTCCTTTGGTCAGTAACTTCATTCTTTGACATTCATGGAGCCACAAGCTTGGTTTCCATGGAGATTATGGTAACAATATCAGAGATTTAGAAAAAGTGGCTCTTAGGCTGAGTTGATTGAAAGTCCATTGTCATCTCTAACCCAGTTTGTAGTCTGTACCCTAAAACATTACAATTTTGAAAAATGGTTACAAAACTTACAAGCAAACATAAAACAAGCTGAGAAGAGCAAAGCAAATTCAGTGTGTACAGTAGACTTGTAAAAGTAGGGTATTGTCATCACACGCTATGCTTCCATTAGTGTTTATTAGATCTCTCTTATGTCTAGCAGCAGGTGCTCCAGTATTTGGTACATATACATTTACAAATGGTATGCATTCTTGTTGGATTATTCCCTTAACTAGTAACATTCTTTGTATCTTCTGATCACTTTTAGTTGAAGTTAACTTTATGAGTAAAATTGTGACCCTTGCTTGTTTTAGGATCCTGGTGCATGAGATAGTGTTTTTCAATTTTTGATTTTTAAACTATGAATAGATTTTTGATAAGATGAGTTTGTCAAATGTAACATTATTTGAGGGGTTTTTTTTTTATACAATCTACTATTTAGGAAGTTGAGGCCATTCACATTGAGAGTTATTACTGAAAAGTGCTAATTCATATTATTATAGTCTTTCTCTGTTGATGACTTTGTTTTCCTTTTCCCTTATTTTTTGTTCATCTGTTCACCTTACTTGATATATTCATTCCATCTAAATTTTGGGCTTTGTTGGCTTCATAGTATCATATACTATGAAGTATCATAGTATCTGTCTAGGATATTCTTGAATGCTTTCTGGAGAACTGGTTTTGTATATATAAATCTCTTGAATTCTTCTTTTACAAGAAAGGTTCTTATTTTTACATCTATTTTTTTCAGAGTTTAAGAGCAGAATATATTTATTGAGAGAAAGAAAGCTTCTGTCCGAGAGAGAAACAGAAAGTGTCCCAAGTGGGTTACTCTCTCCATCTAATTTGAAGGAAAGTTTTACTGCGTATGTTAATCTTCATTGGCAATTGTTTAGTTTTAAGACTTGAAATACTTCACTCCAAACTCTTCTGACATCTAAAGTTTGTGCTGAGAATCTTCTGTAATTCTAATAGGTTTACATTTTTATGTGATTTTTTACTTTTCTTTGACAGCTTTTAAAATTATGTTTTTGTCCATCTGGCACTTTAATTATAATATGTTGGTGGGAGTTTCTTTCTTCATATTAGTTGTTACTGAGCAAATCACAACAGAACTCCTCCAACACACTGCAGTGTTTCTGTCATCTTAAAAATCTCATGATCCAAATATTTTAGTTAATAAATGAATCAAGAACCTTGAACTCTACACTGGTTTTTGAAGAAAGCCTCAGATAGGCTTGAAGCTCAAAAATGGCATACATAAGTTCTCAAATATATTCATAAGAACTTCCTAGAGATAAAGAAAAAGGAAGGACAAAGAAAAAGAAAGTCTCTGTAGGGTGAATTTAACCTCTAATTGGATATTACCTCAGAGGATGTTGTCCTGTGCTGAAAAGGGATGCCCCCTTGCCCAACTGAGTTATTCATTAAGGCCTAATAGCGGAGTCATTTCTTGCCTTATAGTCCAATTCCTTTATTATAGGATATCAGTCACAACTCATCCAATTAATAGTATGCAGCTTTTAAAAGGTACTAAAACACTGTTGCCCATACTAAAATATTTTTATAAAGAAGAGAAAGAAAAAAGAAACCAAAACAATCAGAAGCAAATCAAACCTAAGCAGACAGAACTAGTGAGTACTCCAAACCAACAAAACAAATGCCTAAAAATTTTTCTGCTTTTGAATCTGTTCTCACGTCAATTAGTGCCCAAAAATGACCTGCAGTTGGTCCAAATAACCACAGATGGTGAAGGTGATTGCTCATCCTTAATGGTACTCCAGACTAGTCAGTGTCCCCAAATGACCTGCAATAGGTCCAAAGTGGTGAAAGTCCTTCTCACCCAAATAGCACTGTTGAATAACCTAAGACATGCTCCAAATGGAAGATACACTTTAGATCCCTTGAGTGTAAGATCCAGTAAGAAAACAGGCAGAACCCGTAAGCTCCCCTAACAACCTTTATCCTTTCACCACCATAGGTATTTATAGGCATCAGATGCCATGAATAGGAAAGGAGGAAGACCCTAGGGGCAAAATTATCACAACAGTTGTTGGACTGTCCCTGGAGCCCTGACCATGGATTCAGCTAGCCATGAGCAGTCCAGGCCCTTTTCCCAGCTGCCTGCCAGACAGGATGCATGCTTCTCGGTAGGGCCTTAACTCTTGGTTGGCTCACCAAAACTGTTACTGGCCACTTAGGTTTATATGCTTAGGCTGTTTGCTCACTGCTGGTCAAATCAAAGGAAGACATATATTTTGGTAAAAGGAAAAAAGATGCACTCGAATGTAGTTCCAAGGAATTGGATAGGCCCATTTGCTTCAATTTACATCTCACTGTTTACAAGTTTGTAGGGGTCTTTTCTAGTAAGGAACAGAGTGAAAAGGAAGCACAGAGAGATAATGTAGGTTTCCACACTTTATCACTTACAGCCATCTTCAGTTTATCCTTCTCTTTCTTGTGGAAAAGGAACCAGCCCCAGACCCTTGGGGCAGATATCTATATATTCTGCCACGTATTTGGGGCTGAGGAGAAGAGGGAATGTTGGTTATGTGCTCAGCAGGAGAGCATTTGAAAAAGTTGCTTCTCTCTAAGAGAAAAATAATTTAACTTTCAAAGTTCCATTTTATAGCTGAGTGTGGTGGTGCACGCCTGCAATCCCAGCACTCAGGAGTCTGAGGCAGGAGGATCGCTGTAAGTGTGAGGCCAGCCTGAACTGCAGGGCAAGACACTCTCTTTTAATAAAAATTGTTCCATGTTACAGTACTAGTTATATACATAAACATACACACTTTTTTGTGTAAGTGAAGTGATAACAAGCAATTTTATAATAATTTTTAAAATTGCTTTAAAATTTTCATGTTTTAAAAATGTAAACTTATTTTATAGTTTCACAGAATTTTATTGTGAAATTAAAATATTATATTTTTATTATATTTAAGGAAGGACTGTTGTCATAAAAAGAGGGAATTAGTTTCTGTTTTTACTTGTAAGTTGACAATTTATAATTACATATTTTTGTGGGATATAAAGTGATGCTACAGTATATGAGTACAGTATGGAACAATTAAATGAAGCTAATTAACATATCTACCACCTCACATAATTATCATTTTCTGTGGTGAGAACATTTGAAAATTTTCTCTTCCTAATTTCAAAATTTTCTCTACACGATTACTCACCATTCACCACTTTGCAAAACAATTCAAAAACCAAACAAACAAAAAACTAAACTTATTCCTCCTGCTTGACATTTGGCACATATCCTGCATATGTGTTGCTATGTATATTTTTTTAATCTGGCCTATGTACCTCATCTCACATATATATGTCATCTTGTACATATATTTATCTTGCACATGTAAATATTTTAAAACATATATTTACTTTTTTCCTAGCATTGGGGATTGAACTCAGGGTGTTATTTATTTATTTATTTATTTATTGAGGCAAGGTCCCATTTTGTACTCTAGGCTGGACTTGACATTGTGACTATCTTCCTGACTCAGTCTCTCAAGTGCTGGGATTATAGGTATGTGCCACCACAACCAGCTTTTTTAAATTTTGAGACAGTCTCACTAAGTCACCCAGGCTGACCTTGAAGTTGTGATCCTCCTGCTTCAGCCTCCCAAGTAGTTAAAATTACAAGTGTCAACAGGCTAGCCTTGCATATTTTTTTAAAAAATAGCCATTCTGACAGATATGAGATAATATTTCATTATAGTTTTAATTTGTATTTCCCTAATAATTAGCAATGTTGGGCATTTTTCGTATCTCTTGGCCATTTTATATCTTCTTTTGAGAAATAATTATTGATATTCTGTACATTTTGTAATTTTTTTCTTCCTTCTGTAGTTTAGATGTGGAGTATCCTCCCAGGGCCCAGAAGTTAAAGGCATGGTCCCCAGGGAGCTGCTCATAAGAGGTCTTTATGGCATTAAGGACATTACTGTCTTTTATACGCTGGCTTCAAGGTGAGCTGCAGTATTACACCAAATACTCCCTCTATGATGCACTACGTTACCACAGCCACAGGGCCATCTAGTCAACCTCCACAACTGTGAGCCAAAATGAGTGTTTTCTCTGTATAAGCCAATTACCTCATATATATGTTATAGAGACAGAAAGCTGATTAACACACTTACTATTGAGTTGATAAGTTCCTTATATATTTTGCAGGATGGTTTGAAATTAGTGTGATGCCTCTACTTTCTTCATTTTGCTCATGATTATCCTGGCTATTTTAGAGTTATTTTTGTGATTCTAAATGAATTTGAGGATGTTCCTGTTTTCTTTTCCTTGGGTGGTGGTGGTGTTGGAGATTGGACCCAGGGCCTCAATCATGCTAGGCATGCTCTCTCACCACAAAGCTACACCTCTCTACTCCTCTATTTTTTTAATCTCTGAAAAGTAGCATTGGGATTTCACTAAGAATTGCACTGAATCTGGAGGTTGCTTTGAATTATATGGAAATTTTAACAATGTAAATTATTTTAATCCTGAACACAAGATCTCTTTCCATTCATTTGTATTTTCTTTAATATCTTTCATCAATGTTTATAGCTTTCAGTGTACAGGTCCTTCACCTCCTTAGTTAAGTTTATTCTTAGTATTTTATTTTATTATATTATTCTTCAGATAGTTGTTAATTTATAGAAACACTACTGATTTTTATATATTGATTTTGTATTCTATAATTTTGTGATATTTGTATGTTAATGATAACTTTTTTGTAGAATCTTCAGGGTTTATAAGACCCTGTAGTCAGCAAACAGTGACAATTTTACTTTTTCATCTCCTATCTGGATATCTTCTTTTTTTTTACACCAGAGATCAAACTCACAACCTTGTGCTTGCTAGGCAGGTGCTTGTGCTGTTGAGCTAAATCCCTGGCCACTTTTCTGGGGTTTTTATTGTTTGTTTTTTTAAATTAATTAATTTTTTATCTTTTATTTCTTGCTTAATTTCCCTAGAAAGGCTTTCCCATACTATGTTGAATAGAAGCAGTGAGAGTAGGCATTATTACGTAGTTCTGTATCTTAGAGGAAAGGCTATAATTTTTCTTACCATTGAGTACAATGTTAGGTGTGAGCTTCTCCCATATTGTACATACAACTGTGTCTCAGTTCACAAGATTAATTCTTTGCATGATTCTAGTTACAAACCAAATGGGACAAGAACAGGAATGAAATTCAATGGTTAGGTTCAATGTTGACCTTGCGGGAAAATTTGATTCAGTTCTTGTCCAGTTTGATTTGTGATAAGAATCAAGGGAAGAATTAAATTCATGAACCATGGCATCACTATTTGGTGAGAGATTTTATCATAAAAATATATTGAATTTCATTCAAATCATTTTTCATATATATAAATATGAACACACTGTAGTGTTTGGCCTGGTTCTGTTTATGTGCTCTATCACATGGTGTGGTTTCTCACCTCCCTGCAACCTAAGGGTAAATTCCATTTGATCACACTGAATGTGCTTTTAATGTGTTGTTGAATTCAGTTGCCTAAGGTTTTGTTGAAAAAAATTTTAATCTATGTTCATCTGGGCTATTGGCTGTAGTTTTCTTTTAGTGTGCTTGTCTAGCTTTGTTAACAGGGCCTTTAAAAAGAATGTAAGAATTCCTTTATCTTCAATTTCTTGGCAGAGTTTGAAAAGGATTAGCAGTTGTTTTTATATATATGGCAGAATTTAACTGGGTTTTTCTACCATAGAAAAATTTTTGTTACTAAATTTGATCTTACCTGCTACTGTTCTGCTCAGATTTTCTTTTTCTTTGTGACTTGGTCTTAGTAGCTCATATGTAGCTGGGAATTTATTCATTTCTTCTAGGTTGTCCAATTTGCTGGAGACTACTATTCATAGTAGTCTGTTGTGGTCCTTTGTATTTCTAATATCAATTGTAATATTGCTTATTGCATTTCTGGTTTTATAAATCTTCTTTTTTGTCTTAGTATAGCTAAAGATTGGTTAATTGTGTTTATTCTCTCGAATAACTACCTCTGCCATCCAGTGAGACTTATGCTTAGGGTCGGCTGTCTGGCAGTGTAGCTGGTTAGGCACTGCAAACTGGTCCCAGGAAATATTCCCTGGTCAGGTGATGTCACACTTTGGGATCTGCACTTGGGCAGGATGGTAGGCTGGGCTCTGAGGATAGCAGAATTGCTGCTGGGGGCAAGCAGGATTACACCTTACGTTGCTTAGAAATATGTGACTGGGAATTGTTTCATTGTCAGGGTGGAGATTTAGTATAGACTTTTGGCAGTATTCAGTGTTTTTCTTCCTGCAAGTCTGGCTCCTCCAAAATACATGGAAGTTGGAGTCTCCCTGGTTGGGAAAATTTATGGGCAGTCTTTTTGACTGAATGAAATCACTGCTTGACTTCCTGGGTCAAGTATGTCTTGGCATGTTAATCCAAAATGGGCAGAGGCAGATGTCTCCCTACCTAAGCAGAGTAACAGGCAGACCTGGGGATGAGCATATAGTCTAATGACTCAGGTCCCAGCATGGTTTTGAAACTCAACAGTGCAGTCAGGGTATGAATTGGGGTAGTGTCTCCAATTAGGTGCCATAACTGACAAGAGTATGGAGGTAGCACCAAAATCCACACAGTAGTCATTATGACTTCTATTTATTTTCTTTGTTTCTACCTGACCTTTGACAGACATGTTGTTACACTCAATATCCACCATCCAATGAGACTAAAGTGGGCATCCTCCAAACGGTCTTGGAATACAGGACAGCAGGATGGTTGCTTTCATTCAATATCCACTGTAGCTGGACAAACTGTGAGGCCAGGGAAGTGTTCTCTGTTTGGTGCTCTGCCATTTTGGATGAGCGGTGGGAGGGTGTGGTAAAAGTAGAAACCATTCTTTTTTTAGCCTTTTAATTCAATTGCTCTTCAGTTTTATAGACCATATAAGTGCCCAGGATTGCTTCTAAATATTAGAGTTTTCAAAAAGATTTTTAATCCATTGGACTAGTCAAACTTACTTCTGAGGAGAGTGGATCCTGAAACTTCCTTCTGCCATCTTGTTTGCGTCTCCTCGCCACTTGTTTTCTCAACCTACTCTTGTACTACTCGTGTCTAAAGACGCTTAAAACCATGAAAGCTGACAGAATACCAATTTCTCTGACTTATCAGAAAAGTTGTAAAACTGTTATAGGACAAACAAATGACAAGTGACGTTTTCTTCACTTTTTAGTTTACACCTTACAATGTAAGGTGTAAGTTAAACTGTGGCCATTTTAAGAGCAGTGACTCATTTTAAAGAAAACAAAAATGAATATTTTCAATATAGACTTCAAATGCCAAAACTTATCTTTTACAAATTTTTAAACCAGAAATTAAAACTTGCTGAAACATCTTCAAGGATGTTATATTTTATTCGCTGGAGGAACAGAAACAGTAATGAGAGACCTTCGATCGTTTTGCAATGAGATGCTGCTGAGTTTCTGCCAGAGGGAAAGTGAGCAGAAGGTCATGGCAGCACCATTTTCCAATATTACAGCAACTCAGTGAAAACCACTTTTGAGTCATAAAACAGGAAGAAGTTTGTTCTGAAGAAAGTATATCTGAATTGAAAGCTGAACTAGCTACTTTAAAAATAGAACAACATTTTGACTTGAAAGAATAAGCAATGGGTAAGAAAAATATTGCTATTCAGATATGCACAACAGGCAGATTTTCTAGAAGATTAGCAAGGTACCCCATTGCTGCGAGCGCTGATTTTTTTTCTCTAACTTTGCACTTTAAAAAATTACTGATAAGTTTTAACTTTAAGAGATTAGGGTTTTGGAAAACTTGTATCTTCCACTGTGAGTTGGACAGTTTCTCAGTACTGAAAGATATTATCTATGAGATTTATGATGATATTAATAGATGTGACTTTTTTATTTAGTACAATTTATATCAACATATGGAAGATCTGTATATTTTAGTGAATCAATGTTTATCAATTAATTATTTTAAAAAATACATACACTAGTAAAACTAGATTTAAAATGCAGGATAGACAAGTGGATTTTACTGTTACAGAGTACCAAAAGTTCTTTAATATCTCTTCGGATTCTACAATACAACTTAGCTTTTAGGAACCATCACTTGTTGAGTTTTAGTATTGTATCAAAAATGCTATCTACAGTTACCTAAAGACTATTCAAACATTCCTCCACTTGTGACAGTGTATCTCCATGAAGTTTGAATTCTTTTTCAGTCAAAAGAGCATATTACAACAGATTGAATGTAAAAGCAAACATAAAACCCAGCTTTTTAAAAAGCTACATAATAGCTCTATTCAAAATTCTTTTTTGATAAGTTCTATAATGTTCTGTGTTTGGTGTGATTTTGCCATACCTGATTGAAAGGACAACTATTGTGAAGATAACAAGATATACTATGGTACCTATTACTGTTACTCCGGTATCCTCCTGTGAAGTTCTGTGCCAATTTTACTGCATTGTCTCAATTGGCTTTGTTCTGTCTTGTTCAGTTATATTTTACTACTTTAAAAATAATAAAATTTTTTAAAAAGCTAGATAATAAAAAGATGTGTAAAACAAAGAACAGTCACTCTTGTTAGTATTTTTTATTTTAGAAAACATTCATCAGTGTTATGTTAACATGAAGTTGGATTTATTGTTAGTCAATAAATATGTTTTAGTATTTTGCTTCACTTATATGAAAAATACTGATAGTTCATATAAACAAAAGCTCTTTACAAGCCTCAATTATTTTTTTGATAATACACTAATATTTTTTTCTTTTTTTAAAAATTTTATTTAAAGAGAAAAAAAAACAAACAAAACAGAATAAAGGGTAGCAACAATACAGAATTCCAAGGAAAAAAGGAAAAGAACCAAAAAAAAAACCACTAAGAAATCATTACTTGACAAATTACATACTGACATCTTGGAAATAGTTGTTCAAATTACAAAATTAAAACATGCAGAGTAGACATTCAAACAGTGAGACTGTTAACAATTCTGCTCCAGGATCTGACAAAAACAGCAATATGGTCATCCATCTTATACACTCAAACATACATACAATCATAGCAAAAAGGTAAAATTAAACACAACAAAACAGAACAAAGCGGTCACAATAAGCATGTAAGAGACATAAATTTCAAAGCGAGACAATCGGAGATATCCACTATCATATTGACTCTTGTTTTTTTCCAAATAGTTCTCCATATTGACACATACAGGAAATTCACATGAAACAACAGAGTATGGAACTGATCTGAACAGGATGAGGAAGGCATTTCAGGTCTTCAAGACCAGATAATAGGGAAGCCAAGAATGACTGTCATAGTGTCTCTCATTCTCTTCAAAACAGCTGTCCATACCTTCATGTGTGCTGAACTTAAACAAAACAAAACAAAACAAAACAAAGCAAAACAAGCTAAAATCACTTTGAACAAAGAATGATAGTATTGCTGGATTTCATATCATGACATTATGGATTCAGCACTGGGTATTGTAATGTCTCTTTTTCTTCAAAGTAGTTATTCATTTCAACATGCATTATACAGTTGGTTTTCGTAAACTGTTTATAAGCTCTACACATGTATGAGTCTCTAAATGTGTATCTATCCTTTCTGTATTAGAGGGAAAAACAAAACAAAGCAAGACAAAACAAAACAATTCCTAGAAAAGCATGAAGCAAAAAGTCATATAAACCGCAATACAAGGTGATCTACAATGGTTACCATGATGTCTCAGCAGTGTATAACAACATCAATAAAAATGAAGCATTGGAGATATTATAAGACTTCAAAAGCAGACAATAATCAAACCAGAGTGGGAATCTTAGTGAATCTTGTCATCACCAGTTTAGTTGCCTATACACTTAGACTTGATGCTATCAATCATAACAGATTTGAATAAAATCAGTCAATACAAAATAGCAATCTCACAAACCAGATTCAAATAAGATCAGTCATAATAAGACAGTATAAGTTATACATGGCTTCAGATTAAGATGATAGGAAATTAAGGATGATTACCATAATATGTCCTATTTTTGGGATAGCTGACCGTGTCTTCAAGTCTAGTGTAACTAGACAAACTGGAACAGAATGTAATCCATCCAAGCAGAGTGATGAGAATAATGTAGATTTTAAATCTTGTTACCCCATTAACAATATCCTCTGCCTTCCTTTTTTAAATAATTCCTCCTCTTTCACTCCCATAGGGTGCACTGTTTATTTTGGGTCCCACTGCCTCCCTATATAGAGCATCTCAATGGATCCTATCTCCTGATCTACTTTGCCTGTGTTTCTCTCTGTTAGTATTTCGAGGCCCTCTATACTACAGATTACAGCCAATCTTCTCTGCCTCATTTCTGTTATTCTATTTTTCTGCCATTGGTTGTCTATTTTTCTCTTCCACTCCACAGTCTGCCCCATTCACTCAGGCCTCTCTGCCACTGTTCCTGAAATGCTCGTATTCTTTTTCTCTCTTTCTAAAATGTCCTTTAGTATTTTTTGTAGGGTTGGATTGGTGGCCACAAATTCTTCCAGTTCCTCTTTGTCATGGAAGCATCTTGTTTCTCCATTAATTTCTAGAGAGAGTTTTGCAGGATACATCAACCTGGGCTGGAGGTTGTTTGCGGGATATATCAATCTGGGCTCCTTCAGGGCTTGAATTTCACTTCCAAGCTCTTCTTGACTTGATGGTCTGTGTCAAGAAATCTGCCATGATTTTGATGGGTTTTCCTTTATAGGTGATCTGTTTCTTTTCTCTGATGGCTTTTAATATTCTCTTCTTATATTGAATTTTTGGGATCTTGATTATTATGTGTCTGGGTGTAGCTCTTTTTGGTTGTAGGTGGCTGAAGTTTTGTATGCTTCATACATTTGCATATCATTTCCTTTTTCTATGTTTGGGAAGTTTTCCTTAATAATTTCTATGAATAGCCTTTGCAGTTCTTCTGTTTTGACTCCTGCTTCTTCATTCACATGCTTTATTCTTAAGTTATAGATCCTCTTGTCATCCTCTAGCCTTCCAATTGTTACTGCCTGCTCCCTTGTTATTTTTAAGAGATCTTCCCTTTCATGATCACAGATTGCAAGCCTATGTTCAATTTTTGATAGTCTATCTTTAGTTTCTTCCAAGCAGTTTTGCCAATTTTCTTTGGAGTCTTTAGTTTGCTGGTAATCTCTTTGAATCTGCTTCATGAATTCTAGGTTTGCTTTATATTCTTCATTGAATGTTCCTCTGCTTTTGTGTTCCTCCATTCTTCTGTCTGTGTCTTCTTGAGTGATACCCAGCCTTTCTTTTATTAATCTACTTATCTCTTATTTAACTTGAGTTAATATTTCAGTTTTGATCTTGTTTACAAGGTCCTGAAGATATCTCTTTATGTCCACTGATGCTGTGTTTGATGTTGCATGTTTAATGCCTTCAATCTCTTTTATATTTCCCTCTCCTGGATCAATATTCTCAGGGTTGGGGGTGGGGGGCTTTTTCTTATTTCTCTCTCTTGTCATGTTTTTGGTTCCTTCCATACAAGTGTATAGTGTAATTCCCAGCCCCTTTTCTTGTTGGTTAGGGTTCTTCTGGAGCATGCAGGCTAGGGGCTTCTGCCCTCTGATGTCCACTATCAGGGAGTGAAGTGCAAGCAAGGGTAGTATACACTGGCTCCTCCCCTCTGGGCCAGTTGACCTTTGCAGGCCTTCACTGTGTCAGTGTGCGCCGCACTCAGGGAATTAATTGATTTGTGATGAGCCACTGGGTCCCAGCCCAGTCCAAGCAGATCCCACCAATCCACTCTGGGAGGGGAGCAATCAACTGAAGCTGCTTTCTTACAGAGTTAGGACTTTCCTGCCCAACTCCAATATGTTGTCTAGTTGGTTGCCCCTTTCCCATGGGAAGGTCTTATTCCCATCAGTCACCACGTGTTGATGCCGGTCCCTTAGAACTGCTGGGTTCCCCGAACTCTGACCCCAGCATGGCTGCAGCGCGAATTCACGGTGCCTCTGGGTGGGTCATGTGCAGGGCCAGTTCTGGGAGAGTCGTGCGCAGGGCTGTTCAGCTCCATGCTCTGGCCACTCAAGCCAGTCGCATTGGTGCGGGTTCGGTTATTCAGGTCTATCTCAAGCCTGAATTCAGGCGGCTCGGCGACAGTGCAGTGCTTGCTGATCTTAGCTTCTCTAATGGTAGCCCTGGGACCTCATATTCGAGCAGTTTCTTTGACTTCAGTTTCTTCCTGGGTTGAGAGAATCCATCTCCCTTTGTTTGGGTCTCTCCAGGGTGTTCTATTCTGGCATTTGAGCTGTCTTTCTCAGAGAGGCTCCATATCCTGCTATCTCCAGGTCCACCATCTTTCGTCTCAATTATCTTTTAAAATTATTTTTTATTTTGTATTTTAAAGAAAATAAAACTAAGTAATATAAAACAGAATAAAGCCAATCAAAACAAAACAGTGAGACACAGGACTTCAAAACAATAGAAAATCAACAGTGGTTACCATAATGCCTCTTGTTGTCTTCCAAATAGCTGCAGATACCTTCAGACATAGTAAAAATCAAACAAAACAGAACAGATAGAACCAATAAAAATGAAACAATGAAAGTTATAAAGGACTTCAAAACAAGACATGAGTAAATCCAAAATGACTACTATAACATAGTATACTATAACATCATTTGTGAAATAGCTACCCATGCCATTGATACAATAAAATCAAGTAAAATAAAACTGAGCAAAACAATGAAAATGGAATAGCACTTCAAAACAAATGACAGGGAGTCAACAATCACCACCACCGTCAGAAGGAGATCCCCCATAGATGCTACACTGCTTATTGTTACCCTCTGAATAGATGATCAGACTACCCATTTTAGACCCACAAAGTCAGTGAAATACTAAACACTACAAGCATTAAATTATATTCCACATCAGTAGCCATCATCGCACCCTGTGTTTCTCCAGATCAGCTGTGGCAGTGGGTGGTGGTGGTGGTGGTTGGCTCTTCTTATTTCCCAGCCTGCATGCCAGAAGGGGCTGGAATCTGGCTCTTCCACAGCAGCCCACACATGGCGCCATTTCACAGGGAGAGCTTGCATCTTGATGACTTCTTGTTCTCGTCCCCTGCAGTCTGTGCTAACCCATAGGAAAAGGCTGGCAACTGACTGTCCCCCCAGAAACCTGTGCATGGCACTGATTCACAGGGTGGGTTTGCTTCTTGGTGACTTCTTGTTCTCTTCAGGCCTCAATTATCTTTAAGTGTAAAAGGTCCTGAAACCAAAATATCTTAAGAGTTGCAGAGCACTTGTCCTTAGCCTGGACTTCTGAGTGCTCCAATTCTCTGTGGCTCTGCCCTGGCTGATGGCAGAGCCCTAACCTACTCTGGGTAGGGAAGGGGCTCAGGAAGTGCACTGAGGCACCTACTGACTGGCTCTGCCACCTCCTCACTGGGTGACTTTGAACAAGCTTTTCAACCTGTTTAGAAGGGAGTTGGAAGGGATCATAGCACTATCACTGTCACAGGGTTATTCTGAGAATTACACATGTAAGTCTTTGGAATGTGATTAGAATGATGCCTGCTCCACAGTATTCTCTTTATACTTGTTTATTCATTGAGTTATAAAAACATGCCTGGCAGGCATGAGGTCCTGAGTTTGATTCCCAGTGCCAAAAAAAAAAAAAAAAGCCTTATGAAAAACAGTAAATACAGCATCACTTGACTGACCTTTAGAATCCCACAGATCATGGTATGTGTGGTCATGGTCTCCACTCCTGCACCTGCCTGCCCCAGTGAAAAGCCCCTCACCAGGTCTGAGTCCTTGCTTGTCATAAGCAGCCTCATGCTTCCCCACGAGGGTCTTGTCTTGCTGCATCTTGAGACAGAGCAACTTACCTAGAAAACAAAGACCTCTATGTAGGACAATAACACAACCTCTATGTAGGACATAACACAGAGGCACAAAGTACCTCTGAAACACAGTTGTTTCATAAGGCAGCCTTACACTAACACACACACACACACACACCACGTACTCATGAAAGATGATCAGAAGAAGCTCAAGAAGAGCATTCTCTAAGAACAGAAATTACTCACAGAAACAAAACTGAATGCAGGAAACATAAGTTCATAATGGGAGTAAATATTCTAGTTTGTGTTATGAATCATGTATATTTGGGACCCTTCAGAAAAGGATTAGTGGATCTTCTTTTATATCTGGTGTGTACTATCTTTAGATACTGTGAAGACAATTTAACATGGCTTGTCTCATGTCAGCCCATAATCTCTGGCTACTGTCTATTCAAGATATTTGGGTTATTATTATACATTTGAGGTAGCCACATTATGTTAGCTGTATCTTCAAATTACTTCTAATTGTGTTAGTTGCAAACCTTTCTTTTCCATGTTTAAGCTATATTATGTGGAGTAAACATCTGTTTAATTTCCTATGAACTGTTAATAAGGATAATGTTCTTCAGGGTAGGAATAAAAGAAAAACCATCTTATATAAGCATCAAGAGACCTAAGAAATCTCAGGAACTATTATGTTCTAGAGCAAGGACCCAGCCATTATAGAATAAATATTTTAAAATCAGTGTCTCACATGCTCTAGTCACCATGCTTTGTGTTCTAGGTAAATTCCATTAACTAAGCAAGAAAACATGTGTGATCATCACTAAATATGTGACAAGACCCTAGAACTTCTGCACTTGTCAGTGATGATTTAAGAGGCAGTCTGTTCACCTGCAGAAACTGACTGTAGCTCTCTTCCTGGTGTATAGAAGCCACCATCAAGGTGATGGGCCACAGTGCCAAAAGGTGGGGAGGAGGAGCCTGTAGGGTAGCTGTGAAGAGCACATCTGTGACTTAGTGATGGCACTTAGTAGGCATGAAGTCAGTACTAGTGTCCTTTCTTGACTTCCCCCCAAACACTTAAACCCAGTGACTTGGAAGATGCAGATAATCCATGTGATTTGTGTCTATCTGCAGGCACTAGGGACCCATCTAAATTCAGTCACTAGGTTTAAGAGGATAAACAGTGTAAGAAAATATTGTCTCATCAATCAGCTGTCTGGCCTGGTGCTTGATGTGTTTCTCAGTAAGAAGAGAAGGCTAGAAGAGAAGGCCAGTGTCCCCAGGTTCCCCTAATAGCTCATGATGACTCCAGCTTACCATTAATTTATCTGACCCTTTGTCTCTCTATAGTCCTCTATTTACTGCTGTCCTGTGAGTAGCTCTGTGTTTCATTTATATTCTAGCTCCTGTGCATGCTCTGTGTGGCTTTCCTACCTTGTTTGGGTGTTCTGGAAGTCAGGGAGCAGATGCACTTGTACTCTGTACATGTTAAGGTAGTCCAAAACTTTAATGGTGCCCATAGCCCTGGACTTGCCACATCAATGAATCCTCATCACTCAGTTCTGTGGATGTGCTTACTTATGTTGTTGCTTTTACTGGTCTCACTTCTAGACACACGGATAGGGTTCAGTAAGGACTTCTTGGACCGGCATTATGTTAGAGGAAATTGGCCAAGTTGTCCTCTAACCCCACCCCACAGCTACGCAAAGCTGTGCTAGACGCAGCCTCCTTTCCTTCCTCCATCACCCTCTCTCTTTCATTTTTAACTTTGGGGCAGAGTTTCCCTAAGTTATTCAGACTGGCCTCAAAGATTATGATCCTCTCCCTCAGCCTCCTTCATAGCCTGGATTATAGGCATGTGCCACTACACTCCACTACAGGTTTTTTTAAAAAATGTATCATAGCCCCAGGTAGTATGTGTGAAGAACAAGTAGCTTTCTAAAGATGTTTCTTTACAAATTTTCTTTGAAATACTTCAAAATTAGTTCATGAGCTCATGAGATCAGCCTGAATGACATTCTACAACATAGATGTAGTTTTAAAAGAAATTCATCAGAAACACTCAAAATCAAAGCTTCTTTGTCTCAGCACTGAGAGGAAGATTTTTTTTTTATTTGAAAGACAATAAAACAAAAGGGGGCAGTACAGAGCAGATCAGGGCAGGACAACATAGGCAACACAGTACTTTACATTAAGTCAACTGGACATCAACAGTATCTAAAACCATATCTCTTACTCTGCTATAGTTGAGCATAGTTTCAATTACAATAATATCAAACATAACACAATAGTATAAAGCCATGCATAGAGTGAAAGAATTACAGGGCTTTCTGAACTGAATAACAGAAAATGATCAATGGGTACTATAATATCTCATTTTTGATAAAAAAGAAAAAATTTGTTTAAACTATCACACATATTCAAATTCCAATAAGACACAATGTGATAGAACCAATGGTAGTAGAACAAAAAAAAAAGCATGGTAGGACTTCTAAGAAGGATGATATTCAATCAGCAATAGCTGTCACAATGTTTTGTTTTCTTCAAAACAGATGTTCATATCACCAAGTATGATACAGTCAAACAAAACAGGATAAAACCATTCCAACTGATGATTGAAAACTTTGAAAGACTTTGAAGCTGTGAGATGGGGCCTCATGCTTACCATAAAGTCTTATATACTCTTATCAAATCTCGTATTAGGGAGATTATATGGTATTTACCCTTGTGAGTTTGGTTTATTTCACTTAAGAGAATAGTCTCAAGTCATGTCCATTTATTTATAAATACCTCGATGTGATCATTCTTTATAGCTGAGTAGTACTCCATTGTATAAAAATGCCACAACTTTTTTATCCATTCCTCAGTTGATGGGCACTTAGGTTGTTTCCAAGATCTGGCTATTACAAATTGTGCTGCTATAAACATGGGTGCACATATATCACTGTGGTATAATGTTTTCAGTTCTTCTGGAAATATGCCTAGAAGCGGA
>PVJX010010940.1:0-55191 GCA_004027295.1 Dolichotis patagonum | reverse complement strand
TATTTGCCATTCGTATTTGTTCATCTGAGAACTGTGTATTCATTTCAGATGCTCATTTTTGGATTGGGTCTTTGAATTTCAAGGGTCTGAGTTTTTTAAATTCTTTATAGTTTCTAGAAAGATGTCCTTTGTTGGAGGGACACTCCATTGGGATTTTTTCCCAATTTGTGGGTTTCCTTTTCACTGTGCTGGAAATCTCTTTTGACATGCAGAAACTCTTTAATAAGATATGGTCCCAGTTATTGATTCTGGGAAGTATTTCCCATGTAGTTTGATTCTTGCTCATGAATTTTCTACCTACCCCTATATCTTCAAGATTTTTATCTACTTTGTCTTCCAACAGACTTAGTGTTTCTGTTTTAATATTTAGATCTTTGATCCATTTAGATTTTAATTTAACATGGTGATAGGCATGGGTCTAGTTTTGGTCTTCTGCATATGAATAGCCAATTTTTCCAGCACGATTTGTTGAAGAGACTGTCATTCTTCCAGCAAGCATGTATGGCCTCTTTATCAAAGATAAGGTGGTTGAGTGTGTTTGTGGTTGTGGTTGTATCTTCCAATCTATTCCATTGATCTTCAGGTCTACTTTTATTCCAATACCATGTTGATCTTATTACAGTAGCTTTGTAGTATAATTTCAAGTGAGGGATTGTGATGTCTCCTGCCTTGCTTTTGCTGCTTAGAATTGCCTTTGCTATTCTAGGTCTCTTCTGGTTCCAGATGAATTTTAGGAGTGATTTCTCTAGATCTATGAGGTATGTTAGAGGTATTTTGATTGGAATTGCATTGTATCTATATAGTAATTTTGGGAGAATGGCCATTTTCACAATGTTTATTCTTCCTATCCATGAACAAGGGTTGTCTTTCCATTTTCTGAGGTCCTCTTCGATTTCCTTTTTCAGGGTATTATAATTTTTGCTGTATAGCTCTTTTACTTCTTTCATGAGATTAATTCCTAAGTATTTCATTTTTTGGATGCTAGTGTGAGGGGTGTGGCTTCTCTTATTTCACTCTCAGTATTTTTGTTGTTAGTGTATAGCAATGCTATTGATTTTTCAGTGTTGACTTTGTATCCAGCTACATTGCTGAATTTATTTATTACATCTAGGAGTCTTTCAATGGAGTTTTGGGGGTCTTCTATGTAAAGAATCATGTCATCTGCAAATAATGATAATTTAACTTCCTCTTTTCCATTCTTTGCTCCTTATATTTCTCTCGCTCATCTAATTGCTCTGGCTAGTGTTTCCATCATTATGTTGAATAGGGGTAGTGATAATGGACATCCTTGTCTTGTTCCTGATTTTAGGGTAAAGGCTTTCAGTTTTTGGCCATTTAATATGATGCTGGCTGTTGGTTTGTCATAGATGACCTTTACCATATTGACGTAAAGACCATCTATTCCGATTCTCTGTAAGGTTATTATCATGAATGAGTGTTGGACCTTATCAAAAGCTTTTTCTGCATCTATAGAGATCTGCATCTGATGATCATGTGGTTCTTGCTTTTGGCTCTACTGATATGGTGGATTACATTTATTGATTTACATATGTTGAACCATCCCTGCCTTCCTGGGATGAATCCCACTTGGTCATGGTGTATAATCTTCTTGATGATTTGCTGCATCCTGTTTGCCAATATTTTATTGAGAATTTTTGCATCTATGTTCATTAGGGAGATTGGCCTCTTTTTCAGTTGTGTCTTTCTCAGGTTTCGGTACTAGAGTAATATTTGCTTCCAGGAATGACTTAGGAAGAATTGCTTCTCTTTCAATTTCATTGAAGAGTTTGAGGAGTGTCATCATTAAGCCTTCTTTGTATTTCTTGTAGAATTCTGCAGTGAATCCATCTGGGCCTAGCCTCTTCTTTGTTGGCAAAGACTTAATTACATTTTCAATTTCAGTAAGAGAAATTGGGTTATTCAACAGTTTTACATCTTCCTGATCCAGCTTTGGTAGTTCATATGTATCTAGGAATCTGTCTATTTCTTCTGTGTTATTGAACCTGTGAGAGTAGAGGTTTTCAAAATAGTGTTGATGGTCTTCTGTATTTCCGCCGAGTCTGTAGTAATTTCACGCTTTTCATTCCTTATTGCATGAATTTGAGTTTTTTCTTTCCTTTTTTTAAATAAGGTTGGCTTATCAACTTTGTTTATTCTTTCAAAGAATCAACTCTTTGATTCATTGATTCTTTGAATTGTTTTCTTAGACTCTATTGCATTAATTTCTGCTCTGATCTTTATAATTTCCTCCCTTCTTTTGGCTTTGGGCTTGCCTTGCTCTTCTTTTTCTAGATGTTTGAGTTGTATCATCAGGTTGTTTATTTGTGTTCGTTCTGTCTTCCTGATGTGGGAACTCAATGCAATAAATTTTCCTCTGAGAATTTCTTTCATTGCATCTGACAAATTCTGGTAACTTGTGTTTATATTTTCATTTGCTTCTAGATATTATTTAATTTCTTCTTTAATTTCCTCTGTGACCCACTGATTGCTCAAGAGTGTATTACTCAGTTTCCATGTGTTTGTGAGGTTTTTGAAGTTGCTTTTTGTCACTAATTTCTAATTTCATGGCACTATGATCCAATAACATGCATGGGATAATTTCAATTCTTTTGCATTTACTTAAATATGTTCTGTGGGCTAGTATATGGTCTATTTTAGAGAATGTCTTATGTACTTCTGAGAAGAAACTATATTCTGATGTTGTTGGATAGAACACACTATATATGTCTATCAAGTCCATTTGTTCACAGGTGTGATTTAGTTCTCTCATTTCTTTGCTGACTTTCTGTCTAGTTGATCTGTCCCTTTGTGTCAATGGCATATTAAAATCTACTGTTATAATTGTGCTATTGGTTATTTGGTTTTTCATTTCTGTTAATACTTGCTTTGTATATCTGGGTCCTCTGGAATTTGGTGCATATATATTTAAGATTGTTATCTCTTCCTCTCGAAGTTTTCCCCTAACTAGTATGTAGTGTAACTAGTATGTAGTGAACTTCTTTATCTCTTCAGGTCATTCTTCGTTTGAAGTTCACATTGTCTGCAAACAGAATAGCTATTCCCGCTTTTTTTTTTTTTTTTTTTTGGTTTCCTGTTGCATGAAGTATTGTATTCCATCCTTTGATTTTCAATCTATAGGTTTCCTTTTGGTAAGATGGGTTTCTTGTAGACAGCATCTGGTTGGATATTGTTTCTTGATCCATTCTGCCAGTCTGTTTCTTTTGATTGGTGAGTTGAGGCCATTTACATTAATAGTTATAACTGTTATATATTGGTTTATTGTTGACATGTTATCTTTCTGCTCTTGCATCTTTACCTTTCCACTCTGTTTAATTGTCTGCCTTGCTTTATCCTATGCCTGGTTTTACCTTATGTGTATCTAGAATATCTTTCAGTATTCTTCATAGGGTTGGTTTGGTGTTCATGAAGTTTTTCAGCTGTTCTTTGTCATGGAAGTATCTTATTTCTCCATCCACTTTGAATGACAGTTTTGTAGGGTACTTCAGTCTGGGTTGGAAATGGTTTTCCTTTAGGATCTGAAAGACTTCACTCCATGCTCTTCTTGAATTCATTGTTTGTGTAGAGAAGTCTGCTGTTATTCTGATAGGTTTTCCTTTATAGGTGATCTGTCTTTTCTAACAGCTTTTAATATTCTGTTCTTATGGTGGATTTCTGGGATGGTGATTATTATGTGTCTGGGTGTAGTTTTATTTTTGTTATGGCTATTTGGAGTCCTATATGCTTCACTAATTTATATGTCAGTTTCCATTCTCATGTTTGGGAAGTTTTCAGCTACTACTTCTGTAAATAGCCTCTTGATATCATTTGGGCTGTCCCCTCCTTTTTCATTTATCCCTATTAATCTTATGTTATTATTCTTTGCATCATCTTGCAGCTGTTGAATTGTTATTTCCTGATTCTTTGTTATTTTTAAAAGATCTTTCCTTTCCTGTTCACTAGCTGTGATCTTATCTTCGAGGTCTGAAATTCTATCTTCACTTTCATTGAGGCCGTTTTTACAGCTTTCAATAGAATTTTTATTTCCTGTATATCTCTTTGAATCTGCTTTATGTATTCTGCTTCTTATAGTGTTCATTCAGGGATTCTATCTGTTTGTTTTGTTCCTCTAATTTTTTAGCTGTGTTTTCACTAGATGTGTTCACTATTTCTTTCACTACTTTTATCATTTGTTCTTTTACCTGGGCAATTATTTCTGATTTGAATTTCTCCATAGCTTCCCCTACTTGCTTCTTTGTTTCAGTTGATATCATTTCAGTCATTTCAGGTGTGTGGTTTCTATTTTCATCTATGTACATGGCTCCTAGGCTTTCTTGGGATAGGCTGTTGATTTGAGCCTGCCTTTTTTTCTTTCCTTTTGTCATTTTTCTATATTTCCTTGCTTTGAGTGGTGTTCCAAAGCTTGCTCTGAGTGTGTGGTGAATCACCTCCTGCACCCTCAGCTCCTGGAGCAGTCCCAGCTCCCCTGCAGGCTCTTGGCTCCCTAAATTGAGATGTGGAAGCAGGGCGTGGAGAACTGGGGATGGTGGAACCTCCAGGGCACAATCCCCTGTCCTAGGGGAGTGGATATGAACTCAACCGCTAGGGGTACTCATCTTAAGCTCTTCCCAGGCCAACCCAAGCAGGCCAAGAGTCCTCCTGTGCGGTCTCCACCTCCTGAACTGTTGGAAGGCCACTGGGCAAGGTGGACTGAGGCCCTGGAATCTGCTGGGCCCAGTGCAGCATCCCGGATAGCTCCCAAGAAACTCAAATGCTGGGAGTGCAGGTCTCCAACTCTCCCCTGGGCACCAAGACTCACCTCGCACCAACCCAACATATATTAAAAAGTGTCTCTTAACTGGAGCTTTTCTGATGTTTCTTACTGATCAAATCCATCTGCCAGAAAGGTCATAACATAATTTTTAGTAGGATTCTCTATCTCATTTTTCACAATTTTGCAACATAGAAATATATTTTGGGTAGATTTTTTGAAATGATATAACCATCCCTCATTAACTTTCAAGGTTTTTTTTATTTACATCAATAAAAATCATGTATTTAGTCATATCAATAGGTCATATTTCATTACTATTATAGTATATTGTAGTGCTCAAATTATCTCCTATTGACTGAATTATGTTCTTCCATATATCCACACCCCTAGGAGAGGGGATTGTACTCTGGGGGATCAGCTGGGCCCAGTTCTCCATGCCCAGCTTCTGCATCTCAATTAAGAGAACCAGGAGTTTACAGACAGGTGGACATTGCCTGGGGTGAGTTCCGGTGACCTGGGGAGAGTTGGAGACCTACATTCCAGCTTTTGAGTTCCTGGGAGCTACCAGGATGCTGGACTGGGTCCAGAGGATTGTGGGGCCTTAGTCAGCCATGCTCAGTGGCCTTGTTTCAGTACAGGAGGCAGGAACCTTGCTTGAGGACTCTGGGCTCAACTGAGCTGACCTGAGGACAGCTTGTGACCAGCACTGCCAGCTGCTGAGTTCATATCCAAAACCCTAGGACAGGGGATTGTGCCCTGGGGGCTTCTCTGGCCCCAGTTCTCCACACCCTGTTTCTGCCTCTCAATTTAGGGGGCCAAGTACCTGCAGAGGAGCTGAGACTGCTCCAGTAGCTGAGTGCAGGAGGAGATTTGCAACACACCCAGAGGAAGCTTTGGAACACCACTCAAACCAAGGAAATAAAGAAAAATGACAAAAGGAAAGACCAAAAGGCAGGCTCAAATCAACAGCCCATCCCAAGAAAGCCTGGGAGCCATACATAGAAGAAAATAGAAGCCATACACCTGAAATGACTGAAATGATATCAACTGAAATAAAGAAGCAACTAGGGGAAACTATGGAGAAATTCAAATTAGAAATAATTGCCCAGGTAAAAGAAGAAATGATAAAAGTAGTGAAAGAAATAGTGAAGACACAGCTAAAAAATTAGAGGAACAAAGAAAACAGATAGAATACCTGTATGAACACTATAAGAAGCACTCACAATGCATAAAGCAGATGCAAAGAGATGTACAGGAAATCAAAAATTCTATTGAAAGCTGTAAAAACTTCCTCAATGAAAGTGAAGATAGAATTTCAGACCTCGAAGATAAGATCACAGCTAGTGGACAGGAAAGGAAAGATCTTTCAAAAATAACAAAATATCAGGAAATAACAATTCAACAGCTACAAGATGAGGCAAAGAAAAATAACATAAGATTAATAGGGATAAATGAAAAAGGAGGGGACAGCCCAAATGATATCAAGAGGCTAATTACAGAAGTAATAGCTGAAAACTTCCCAAACGTAAGACGGGAAACTGACATTTGGATTAGTGAAGCATATAGAACTCCAAATAGCCATAACCAAAATAAAACTACACCCAGACACAATAATCACCATCCCAGAAACCCACCATAGGAACAGAATTCTAAAAGCTGTTAGAGAGAAAAGACAGATCACCAATAAAGGAAAACCTATCAGAATAACAGCAGACTTCTCTACACAATCAATGAATTCAAGAAGAGCATGGAGTGAAGTATTTCAGATCCTAAAGGAAAACCATTTCCAACCCAGACTGACATACTGTAAAAAACTGTCCTTCATAGTGGATGGAGAAAAAAGATACTTCTATGACAAAGAACAGCTGAAAAATTTCATGACCACAAAACCAACCCTACAGGAATACTGAAAGATATTCTAGATACACATAGGATAAACCCACCAAGCAAGATAGACAATTAAATAGAATGGAAACCTAAAGATACAACAGCAGAAAGATAACATGTCAACAATAAACCAATAAATAACAGTTATAACCATTAATTTAAATGGCCTCAACTCACCAATCAAAACAAACAGACTGGCAGAATGGATCAAGAAACAACATCCAACCAGATGCTGTCTACAAGAAACCCATCTTACACAAAAGGAAACCCATAGACTGAAAGTCAAAGGATGGAAAACAGTACTCCACCAACAGGAAACCCAAAAAAAGCAGGAGTAGCAATTCTGTTTGCAGACAATGTGAATTTCAAACCAAGAATGATCCATAGAGATAAAGAAGGTCACTACATACGAGTTAGGGGAAAACTTCAAGAGGAAGAGATAACAATCTTAAATATATATGCAGCAAATTCCAGAGCACCCAGATATACAAAGCAAATATTAACAGAAATGAAAAGTCAAATAAGCAATAACACAATTATAACAGGAGATTTTAACACCCCATTGACACAAGGGACAGATCAACTAGACAGAAAATCAGCAAAGAAACAACAGAACTGAATCATACCTGTGAACAAATGGACTTGATAGATGTATAAAGAGTTTTCCATTCAACAACATCAGAATATACCTTCTTCTCAGCAGTACATGGGACATTTTCTAAAATAGACCATATACTAGCCCATAGAACATATTTAAGTAAATGCAAAAGAATTGAAATTATCCCATGCATGTTATCGGATCATAGTGCCATGAAATTAGAAATTAACGACAAAAGCAACTTCAAAAACCTCACAAAAACATGGAAACTGAGTAATACACTCTTGAGCAATCAATGGGTCACAGAGGAAATTAAAGAAGAAATTAAACAATATTTACAAGCAAATGAAAATACAAACACAACTTACCAGAATTTGTGGGATGCAATGAAAGCAGTCCTCAGAGGAAAATTTATTGCATTGAGTTCCCACATCAGGAAGACAGAATGAACACAAATAAACAACCTGATGATACAACTCAAACATCTAGAAAAAGAAGAGCAAGCAAAGCCCAAAGCCAAAAGAAGGTAGGAATTTATAAGGATTAGAGCAGAAATTAATGCAATAGAGACTAAGAAAACAGTACAAAGGATCAATGAATCACAGAGTTGGTTCTTTGAAAGAATAAGTAAAATAGATAAGCCTCTGGACAACCTTATTTTAAAAAAGGAAAGATAAAAATCAAATTCATGCAATAAGGAATGAAAAAGGTGAAATTACTACAGACTCAGTGGAAATACAGAAGATCATCAACACCTACTTTGAAAACCTCTACTCTCATAGGTTGGATAACACTGAAGAAAAGGACAGACTCCTAGATACATATGAACTACCACAGCTGGATCAGGAAGATGTAAAACTGCTGAATAATCCAATTTCTATTACTGCAATTGAAAATGTAATTAAGTCCTTGCCAACAAAGAAGAGCCCAGGCCCAGGTGGATTCACTGCAGAATTCTACAAGAAATACTAAGACTTAATTCCAACACTCCTCAAACTCTTCAATGAAATTGAAAGAGAAGCAATTCTTCCTAAATCATTCCTGGAAGCAAATATTACTCTAGTACCGAAACCTGAGAAAGACCCAATTCAAAAAGAGAACTTAGGCCAATCTCCCTAATGAACATAGATGCAAAAAATTCTCAGTAAAATATTGGCAAACAGGATGCAGCAAATCAGGCAGAAGATTATATACCATGACCAAGTGGGATTCATCCCAGGAATACAGGGATGGTCCAACATACGTAAATCGATAAATGTAATTCACCATATCAATAAAGCCAAAAGGAAGAACCACATGACCATCTCTATAGATGCAGAAAAAGCTTTTGATAAGGTCCAACACTCATTCATGATAAGAACCTTACAGAGAATTGGAATAGATGGTCTTTACCTCAATATGGTAAAGGCCATCTATGACAAACCAACAGCCAGCATCATATTAAATGGCCAAAAACTGAAAGCCTTTACCCTAAAATCAGGAACAAGACAAGGATGTCCATTATCACTACCCCTATTCAACATAGTGATGGAAATAGTAGCCAGAGCAATTAGACAAGAGAGAGAAATAAAAGGAGCAAAGGTAGGAAAAGAGGAAGTTAAATTATCATTATTTGCAGATGACATGATACTTTACAAAGAAGACCCCCAAAACTCCATTGAAAAACTCCTAGATATAATAAATAAATTCAGCAATGTAGCTGGATACAAAGTCAATACTCAAAAATCAATAGCATTCCTATACACTAACAACAAAAATACTGAAAGAGAGGTAAGAGAAGCCACACCCTTCACACTAGCATCCAAAAAATGAAATACTTAGGAATTAATCTTACGAAAGAAGTAAAAGAGCTATACAAGGAAAATTATAATACCCTGAGAAAAGAAATCAAAGAGGACCTCAGAAAATGGAAAGACATCCCCTGTTCATGGATAGGAAGAATAAACATTGTGAAAATGGCCATTCTCCCAAAATTACTATACAGATTCAATGCAATCCCAATCAAAATACCACTAACATACCTCATAGATCTAGAGAAATCACTCCTAAAATTCATCTGGAACCAAAAGAGACGTAGAATAGCAAAGGCAATTCTAAGTAGCAATCCAAGGCAGGAGGCATCACAATCCCTGATTTGAAATTATACTACAAAGCTACAGTAATAAAATCAACATGGTACTGGAATAGAAACAGACCTGAAGATCAATGGAATAGATTGGAAGATACAACCACAACCACAAACACACTCAACCACCTTATCTTTAATAAAGGGGCCAAACATGTTCGTTGGAAGAATGACAGTCTCTTCAACAAATGGTGCTGGAAAAATTGGCTATCCATATGCAGAAGACTAAAACTAGACCCATGCCTATCACCATGTACTAAACTAAAATCTAAATGGATCAAAGGTACAAATATTAAAACAGAAACACTAAATCTGTTGGAAGTCAAAGTAGGTAAAAACCTCGAAGATATAGGGGTAGGTAGAGAATTCATGAACAAGAATCAAACTACACGGGAAATACTTCCCAGGATCAATAACTGGGACCATATATTATTAAAGAGTTTCTGCATGTTGAAAGAGATTTCCAGCAGGGTGAAAAGAAAACCCACAATTTGGGAAAAAATCTTAATGGATTGTCCCTTAGACAAAGGACTTCTGTCTAGAACTTATACAGAATTTTTAAAACTCAGACCATCAAAATTCAAAGACTCAATCCAAAAATGGGCATCTGAAGTTAATAAACAGTTCTCAGATGGACAAATATGAATGGCAAATAGATACATGAAAAAATGCTCATCATCATTAGTCATTAGAGAAATGCAAATTAAAACCACACTGAGATTCAATCTCACTCCAGAAAGAATGGCCAGAATAGAAAAAACTACCAACAACAAGTGCTGGAGAGGCTGTGGGGAAAAAGGAACTCTTCTGCACTGTTGGTGGGAGTGTAGACTGGTGCAACCACTGTGGAGGTCAGTCTGGAGATTCCTCAAAAAGCTGGGTTTGGAGGTCCCATTTGACTCAGCTATTCCACTTCTAGGCATATTCCCAGAAGATTTGAAAACATCATACCACAGTGATATATATGCACCCATGTTTATAGCAGCACAATTTGTAATAGCCAGATCTTGGAAACAACCTAAGTGCCCATCAACTGAGGAATGGATAAAAAAGTTGTGGTATGTTTATACAATGGAGTACTACTCAGCTACAAAGAATGATCACATTGAGATATTTATAAATAAATGGACACGACTTGAGGCCATACTCATAAGCGAAATAAACCAGCCTCACATGTGTAAATACCATATAGTCTCCCTAGTACGAGAGTTGATAAGAGTATATAAGATTTTATGGTAAGCATGAGTCCCCATCTCATAGCTTTGAAGCCTTTCAATGATTTCATTCATCAGCTGGAATGTTTTATTCTGTTTTGTTTGACTATATCATGCATGATGGTATGAACAGCTGTTTTGAAGAAAACAAAACATTATGACAGCTATTGCTGATTTAATATCATCCTTCTTAGAAGTCCTACCATGCTTCTATTCTACTACCATTGGTTCTATCGATCACATTGTATCTCATTGAATATGTGTGATAGTATAAACAAAATTTTTTATTGAAAATGAGATATTATAGTACCCATTGATCATTCTCTGTTATTTGGTTCAGAATGCCCTGTAATTCTTTCACTCTTTGAATGGTTTTATACTATTTTGTTATGTTTGATATTATATTTGAAGCTATGCTCAACTATAGCAGAAAAAGAGATATTGTGATAGCTACTGTTAATGTCTGGTTGTTTTAATGTAAAGTACTGTGTTGCCTATGTTGTCCTGTTCTGAGCTGCTCTGTTCTGCCCTCTGTTGTTTTATTCTCTTTAAAATAAAAATTTGTTTAAAAATGTGTTCTTCATCTCTCAAATAATCCTTAAGGAGTTCCTTATTTTTTGATGCAGCAACATACTCTATTTTCCTGCCTCAACTGTATAATCAGTCATTTCTTGAAAGAGTTCTCATTTTATTTGAAACTTTGGGTTGGAATTAAGATTAGTATGTTAGGGCAGACATGGTGGTGCATACCTGTAATTCTAGAATTCAGGAGACTGAGTGAGGTAGGAGAATTGCCATGAGTTCAAAGCCAGTCTGGGCGACATCATAAATTCAAGGTCAGCTGAAACTGCATAGTTAAACCTTATCTCTAAAAGCCAAAAGAAATATATTGTGCATATTTATTGTAATAATGGCACTGAGAATGGCTCAGTTCTGTTGTCAGAAGCTCTTGTCCTTACCTTGAGTATAACTTCCTGGCTCCAGTTCAGATCCCTTAGGCTAGTGACACAGACCCTTCACCCCACTGGTACAGACTTTCCAGCTTCCACCACTGACCTTTGGCCTTCCCAGTGCAGATCCTGGATACAGACTTACATGAGACACTGTGGTGGGCTGTAGGCCTCCAGCTGGACTCATGAAGGACACTGCCATGGCCTTCAGCTGGGTTCTTTGGGTCTATAGGGTGTGTACATATCTCTTACACTCTTCTGCTTTTGACTTTTGGGGTCAATATTATAAAATAATCTTATAAATTATATATCTTGCATTAAATCTATTCCCTAGCAAGCCTGTCTACAATACCTACATTATGTAAAAAAGAAAAAACTCTGAGAACTGTTCCATCAATTAATATTACTTTTTATTCACAATGGGAATATATGGCTCTGAGTTATCACATATGAATTATTTTTCTGTCTTACAATAAGAACATACTAGTAATGGCATTGGGTAAATTAGACATTAGGCACTTGTGGTGATCAATACAAGTGTTACAGAATGTAGGAACTGCAGATATATTTGTGTAGTGAGTCAGAAAATTCTCCTAAATGAAGACTGGATGAGGATCTTGGAATGATGAGAGAGAAGGGATACTTTACGGTGGATAAAGGTGGGCAATGCTGCCCTTTGGCAGAAGCTGCTGGTGACAACACAGTGACAGCACAACACCTACGTCTTTCAAATCTGGATGAAGTGGAGCTGGTAGAAAGGTGGCACATGACCAAACCCACTGGTAACTGGTATAGTGTCAATGTCCTTTGGGTCAACCAGAGGCTTCAAGTTAAAATTCTGTAAAATGGTGGTCAGAAACAAAAACAGCTCCATGCGGGCCAGGCCTTCTCCTGCACACATACGTTTTCCTGAAAATAAGACATACAGAAGATTCATTCTTTAAAATGCTGTGAACCTTCAGAAAAAAAGCAATAACTATGATCAGTGAATAATCAGATGGGTAGATCATACACGAGATGGCCAGAAGGATGTTTAGACAGATGCACAGATTGGACATACTTGCTGTCTCTCTAATTATCCTACTCCTTCAAGCACCTTTCATTCACCAACTATTTATTGGGAAGCTCTAAAATACACATCTTCATTAGATGTCTCACAGTAAAATTTCACATTTACATAAAATCTTTTCCTAAAAACACACTCGCGTTTTTCATCCAGTGGGCTAAATGAGAAGAGCTCAGAAGAGGAAGCTCATATACTGTTTCTATTTGTACCTCTGGCAAAGTGCTCAACCAAAGATTCTTTTTCCCTAGCATAATTTCAAAATCTCTTGACAACACATGCCACTCCCTCACTTTAAGACTTTAAGTGGCTCTCCTCTCTGTCTTATGAGAAAAAGTCCACTTGGCTTGGCCTGGACCTCCACATAGTGTTCTTTGTCTGTCCACTATCACTCCTTCCACTCCTCACACTCTTTACTTTCAGCTTTTGATGTGGTCTTTCTTCTTCAGCCTCCAACACCGTGAAGTTTCCAGCTTCTTCTATGCTGTCCCATCTACCTAAGAAGCACTGCCCTTATTCTTCCTTCAGACCTATACCTTATGTCATTTCCTCATTATGATCCTTGTGACCCTCTTCAGGAGGGGTCCTTGTGACTCTCTTCAGGAGGGTCTCACCCTCTGCCTCCTCATATTTGTACTACTCAGAAACATGAAGCCCTTTGAACCCTATTCTCTGTTACTTTTTTTATCTCCACCACAATGAGTTCTTTAAAAGAAGAGCTCAGTCCTTGATAAGCACTGTGCCAGACCCAATGTAGGTATCAAAACTGAAACAAAAACTGAAGGTAGCTCCATGTGCAAAAGTACACACAGTGTAGCAGTGAGACTGCACACGCAAGATGCATGATCATGAGTAGAGGAATATCAGCATGCTCTGGGGTCACTGCAGGAGAGCCTTCCATAGTCACAAAGTTCTGCTCGGCCTGCTTTTGTTGCCAGGATCTGACCCCTGCATCTACAGAAAATATCCTCTTCTGTACTCCATTACGTCTATAAAATACCCTGCCTTCTCTACTCCTGTTGCTCCAAGTCTACTACAAGTCAATTCAGCTGTCTCCTCACAGCATATATGGAGACAAATTTTTATTACCTATGGAGAAAGGCACAAAGTAGTCACTTTTCTTAAAGTTGCCACTCTCATCCAGAAAATGCCCGGGGTCAAACATCTCTGGGTTTGGAAATTCTTTGTCATCATACAGCACAGAACTCAGTGATGTTACTATGGTTGTGCCCTGAAATGACAGATAAAATGAGTTATAAAATCAGGCAGAAAGAAATGATGAAACTCAACTAATCCAATCTCTTTGATCTACAGATGAGGAAACTCAGATCCAAACAGGAGCAGTAACATTTCCAGACAGACAGACCACGCAGAAACAGCAATGAGTTTAACATCAAGCCTGAAATCAGTAATTTCACTACTGTGACCTTAATTAGCAACTGAAAGACCAAGTCCTTGGAATTTGAGTGCAAAACTTTCAGAATCTGCTCTAATTATCACCAAATTGGGAACCCCATGTCTGTCCCACCTGTTGTTCTATGTGATCACTTCGGGGTTTTTTTGGGTTTTTTTGTTTTTTTGTTTGTTTGTTTGTTTGTTTGTTTTTTGTACCGGGGATTGAACTCAAAACTGCTCACTTGCAAGGCAGGCACTTATGCCTCTGAGCTAAATCCCCAGCCCCAATCACTTTGTTTTTTACACACTTTGTACATAGATTATGGTTTAACATGGAAGCCTGAGCTCAGTTTTTTTTTGTGTGTGTGCTCACTTTTGAAAAGTCAGGCATATTTAGAATTCTTTCACTTGGGTTTTTTTATTAACAGAGATTGATCCAATTCCAGATGAGTTCTGAGATGATATCAAATATACTAACATTGAGTGTTTGTCATTAGGATCCAGTATTTTCATTAACTAGAAAATGTGAAGGAACTCATCACAGATGAATCCTACCTTTGTATGGCAGCAGGGATGAAAAATAGAAAAATCATCATTTGGCAAAATTCAAATAGTATCATCAATTCAGATAACCATCATCAGTTAATGTTAAAACTGTTGGGTGAATCATCTAAGAAACACGATATTCAAAGGGTCTTAGGTGCTATTCTACAGATTTTTAATATTTTTATCTGAAATATAAAACCTCAGAAATAGAGATGGCAGTCAACTCCTTACCATGTGCAAACCTCAGCATCACCAATAATGGAACAGACATTATATATCTCCAGCCACAATGTGATACAGTGAGATATACACAAAATCCCCTTTGCAATGTTCTTGCCTAATCTCCAAGAACATAGACCTATAAAACTAGACTGAATAATATTTTATATAACACGTGACTTTAGCTCTTCAAAAGTATCAGTATAATGAAATGAAAAACAGTAAGTATTCTTGATAACAGGAAACTAAAGATACAAGATAACAAAATTAAAGACTTGTTCTTTCATTGCGTTGTGGGAAGTTACCCCCTAGAAGCTATAAAGGATATTTTAGGATAAATGAGAAAATGCAATTATAGGTTATCTGTTGGGTAACATTATTATCAGCAATGCCTTGAGCACGAATGCAGTTGTTACATAGCAGAGTCCTTGTGCTTAGAAGATACATTATAAAAATACTTAGATGTAAAGTATGATAGATAACTGATATAAATACATATTCATATATTATATGAAGACACATATACATCTCTAAATGCTATTTAAGTTTAAATGTTTTGAAGTTTAAGGTTGAGGAAATAAGACCAGCATAATGGTACGCGCCTGTAACCCCAGCATGGCAGGGAGCGGGGAGGTGGCTGATACAGGAGGGTAGGGACCTTGAGGCCAGCCTGGGATACATATATATATAGTGAGTTGAAGGCAGCCTGTACTACAGCAAGATTCTTTCTAAAACAAACAAAAAAATGTTGGTTGAAAACCCACCTTATAAGGTCTACAATTCTGTTTTTAGCATACTTTCATATATTACTAGTTTAAACTTTTATTTTTTTAGTATTTTCAAAACTATGTTAAAGTGTTAGTTTAAGACACAAAAGAAGATATGTTTTTAGCAAATTATACTGGAGCTGGACATTTATAGAGAAAAGAAATAAACAGTATCATTACATCATAAATAAAAACAAGCCTTTAATGGAACATAGACCTTAATATGAAAACTACAACTATAAAACTTTTAGAAAAGTTAGTATACATAGGACTCTATGCAGGCAATAATATTTCACATAGGAAACAAATGTATAAATCATAAAAGAAATAGATGAAATGGACTCCATCAAAATTTAAAGCTTCTGCTCTTTGAAGGACATTCTTCAAAACTGTTAAAAATAAGAAAAATGGGGTTGGGGATTTAGCTCAGTGGCTTAAGCGCCTGCCTGGCAAGCGTGAGGTCGTGAGTTCGATCCCCGGTACCAAAAAAAAAAAAGACAAATTGTTAAAAATAAGAACAAAATGCTGGGCTGGGTGGTACACTTCTGGAATTTCAGCACTCAGGAGGCTGAGGCAGAAGGATCGCTAATGGTTTAAGGCCAGCGTGGGCTACACAGTCAGTTCAAGGCCAATCTGAACTGTAGAGCAAAACCGTGTCTCAAAAAACAAAAAAGAAAAAAGTGAAGAAAAGTCTTAGACCAGCAATGAAAACCTGTAAAGTTTATTTATGATAAATATCTTATACACAAAATAAATAAAGAGCTAAGCAAAAACACAAATACCAAAAAAAAAAAAAAAATTAAAAATAAGCATGAGACCCAAGCCTCTCTCAGTGAGTCAGCGCCATTCGCAGACTGAAGAGGGAGAGAGCCAGGCCTCATGGGAGGAGATCCCTGCCCAGAAGCCATATCACTTTCATTGTTTTGTTGGGTTGGGTTTTTATTTTCTTTTGTTTTGTATATGTTAACTCTGATGGCATGAGCAGCTATTTAAAACATAGCAAGACATGTTATGGAAGCCATTATGGATTTACTACTAGCTTGGTTTCGATGTCCTTTATGGCATTCATTGTTTCGTTTTTATTGTTTCTACTCTACTCTGTTCTGCTCTATTTTTAATATGTCCAAAGGTGGTTTCTGCAGCTATTTTGAAGACAACAAAGGCATGGTGGTAACTATTGTTGATTTCATAAGGTTTGGAAGACCTGTATCACTTATCCTGGTTTATTTTGATTGATTTTATTCTGTTTTATTTTCCTTGGTTTTATCCTCTTTAAAATAAAATAAAATTTAAAAAATTTTTAAAAAATAAAATAAAGATGTAAATTATGAATGTGATAAATATTAAGAAAAAATATAGCAGAAGGCATAGATAATTTTGAAGGGTATAACTTGTAATTTAGTAATATTTTATTTTTTTGTTTAAATAGTATTTTCATTCTTATGTCACCTTTTACCAATAGTTATTAAGAATAATTTTATAAATTGATTTAAAAATTATTTATATCTAGTTTGACCAGATTGTGGTGAGAAATGTGTCATGTTCAGATTTTGATCCTTTTCTTCATGGCTGGGTCAGTTCATGTTGCATATAGATGTGAGTTACTGAAAAGCCACCAGAGGGGCTTAATGAAGAAAGGGTTTATTTGTGTCTAGAACAAGTCCAAAGGGTGAAGCCCAGCCTTCCCTAAAGAAACCAGGCTCTTTCCCCTCACTTGTCCTGCCAGCATGTAGAGATCATACTGCATCTTGGGCATTCATGTGACCTAGGCAGGAACAGTAGGGAAGATGGTGAGGCATAGCAGATTTATGATTGTATCTTTTGGCCAAATCTAAACCATACGAACACCTCCACTTATAAGAGAGCCTCCAGCTAGACTGCCTTTCAGTTTCCCAGTCTCGACCTTAGAAAACAAAGTTCATAATGCTTGTTAGCTGGGCCAAACTAGTGATTTTTATATACATACATAAAATTGATTTTAATATACATATCAAAGACACAAGAACTCTGAATATTTCATAAGGATACTTTCCCTCTATCTTTAAAATTCTTTATATCCTTGCTCAATTTTTGCACATGTGATCTGTAAAATCTAAAAATGTCTAGATAATTTTGCAAAATAAACTTGTTTCTGCTTTTATGCTTAAAAATAAATAAAAATAGGCATATAATTTAAGCAGACACATTACAAAAGAAGCCACATAAATGACCAATAAATACTGAAAAGAAGTCAAACATCACTATTTACCAAGAAAGAAGGTAATATATGATAGCACTACACAATCATTGCAGTGGCAAATATAAAAACACTAACAGTAGAAGAAGAGGAGGATACCTGGAGTAACCAGCACCTCATACACTGCTGGTGGGAACATCAAATGGCACAGCCATGTTGAAATTAATATGCTGACTTGATACAAGGTTAATACTTAAGCAGCAGTCCCACATCCAGGTGTTTCATCAATAAAAGGTGAATTTATGTCCACACAAGAAGCTGGGTGACAATGTTTATGGAACCTTTATTCAAATAGTCAAAAGCTGGAAATATGCCAATATCTACCAATCAGGGGTAGATAACTCATACAATACCACTCCTTATCATAGAATCCCACTCAGAAATAAAAGAGAACAAACTTAAGATACATACAATAACAAAAATGAATCTCAAGTACATTTTGCTACATAAAAAAGTCACAGAGAACAACTGATGGAAATGGTTTACATTTTGATTGTAGTGGTAGTTACAGAACTGCACATATTGCCTGCAACTTTCTGGACTCTACATCCTTTTCTGCTCTAAATTTTCTTTTATATAGCCTATTCTTCAATTTAACAATAGAATAATATGGTAAGTAACAAAAAGCATATGTGGCTATCACTGCCCTTATGTCAGAAATTTGAAAAGAAAATTTTGAGAAAAACTTTGGAGACCAATATCTCTTATAAATACAAATATCCTGAGCAAAATAACCAGCTATTTCTCTGTATGTGCATATATATATACCTGCTTATACCCATAGGCAGTACATATATATTTATTCTACATACAGGCAAGCCACATATAAGGCCATAGCAATAGAGGTAGAACAACCCATTTGCCAAAATTAAGCATACCTTTATGATGCAAAAAGTATAAAAATAAAAGAGTAAGTGAAATAAAACTAATAAATTAAATTGTAGAATTCTGCACACAGAAATTACCAATGAATCTATAAACCAATTTTATCAAAAAATGAATTTAACAAAGTCTCTAGATATATAGTTACCAAAATGTAAATTAAATTATTATAAGTCAGAAACAAAGAAATGGAAAATGTATTTTAAATATATTATGTATATTAACATCAAAATGCCATCTGTTCAGAAAAAAATGATAAATATGTAAGCTACTTCCCTAAAAACAACCAATATGAAGAAAATTAAAGCCCAAATAAATTGGGAGCATAACAGTACCCATGAACTGGGAGATTCAACATATCAAAAAGAGGCTTTCCAAACTGATCTATAGCTGTAGTGTCACTCGGACAAACACAGATGAACTAGCACATTAACTCTTTGTAACTCATTTAGTAAAATAAAGAAACATGTAAGTAAAAATTTTTGACAAACTTGTAATATTTACAAAAAATGTAAACACCTAAGAGTAGCCAAAATATTATTCATTACTTAGAAAAAACTTGGAAGACACAAATCAGGATCTATCACAAAGCTTTGTACCCCCAATCAGAAACAGCACAAAGTCCATTGAGCAACCACACCGGTGAGTTTTGCACTTCCTCCATCTTGTGTTGGTAGAAGATTAGGACTTATGCCGTGAATTTGTAAACTTCAAGAGCACTGGGGCACAGTCTAAGCCAAACAAACTTACTTTTGGGATGAAGTAGTCTCTGAATCTAACATCACGAGTCACTGCATGCGGCAAGTTGTTAGGGATGAGGTCGATGTACCTCTGGATCTCATGCACCACAGCGTCTGTGTAGGGCATGCGGCTCCTGTCCTGCATGCAGGGGCTCCGCTGTCTACCAATCACACGGTCGATCTCTTCCTGGATTTTAGCTGGTAAGACATGTGCATGACATGATGAAAAAGGAGAAAAGTGGCAAGCGTGTTGCAACAATTCAAGACTCTGTGAAGCATAATGAAAGTGTCCAAACAGCACATTACTTTAGATATAATAAGATTACTTTAAATGTAAATGGATTCAATTCTCCACTTAAAACACATAGAGTGACTGATTATGCAAAAAAAAAATACCAATCTATAAGTCACTTATAAGATACTAACTTCCCCTCTAAAGACATACATAGAATGAAAACGAAAGGACAGAATAAAACACAGTATTCTGTGTACATGAAATCCAAAAAAATGAAAAGGAGTACCCATAGTTAATTAATACAATAGGCTTTTAAAACAACACAAAGAAGGCTGGGGATTTAGCTCAGTGAGGTAAGCACCTGCCTGGCAAGCACCACGTCGTGAGTTTGATCCTCCATCCAAAAAAACACAAAGTGACAAGGAGAATCTGTATGTAATGATAAAAGGATCAATTCAACAAGGGAAAATAACTATTCTAAATATTGTATTCATCCACTACCAAAGCACCCAAATACATAAAGCAAATATTGCAGGACAGACACACAACAATCCAGTAATATTTGAGGACCCCATGTAAGCAATGGACAAATAATTCAGACAGAATCAACCAAGAAACAGCAGAGTTAAATTGCATCCTAGACCAAAAGGACCTAACAGACATCTATAGAACACCCCGTCCCACATCTTCAGAATGCAAATTCTTCTCACAACACATGGAATCTTGACCAATACAGGTCATATGACAGGCCACAAAATTAGTTTTGACAAATTCTTAAAAAGTCAAATTGTGGTCTGAGGATGTAACCTGGTAACAGCACTCACTTCACATGAATAAAACCACCAGCACTGAAAAAAGAAAGAAAACTTGAAATTATACTATCTTTTGAAATAATAATATAATAAAACTAGAAATTAATTTTTAAAAACTTCGTACACAAACATAGAAATTAAGCGACTTACTCTTTATCCAAACAAATGGAGATGCAACACATCAAAAAAAAAAAAAGTACTAAGAGAAAAGTTTATAGTAACCAATGTCCACTTCAAACAAATCAAGCCAGATGTGGTGGTGCACACCTGTAATCCCAGCACTCAGGAGCCTAAGGCAGGAGGGTAATTGTGAGTTCAAGGCCAAGATGGGCTATAAAGTCAGTTCTAGACCAGCCTGAACTACATAGCTAGACTCTGTCTCAGAAAAAAAAAAATTAAATTTTGAGTCAGCTATGGTGGCACACCTGCAATCCCAGTCCTCTGGAGGCTGAGGCAGGATTGCTACAAGCTTGAGGCTAGCCCAGCCTGTATAGGAAGCCCAAAAACAGCCTGAACTGCCTAGTCAAGACTCTGTCTCCAATTTATATATATTGAAGTATTTTTGAAACAATACACTAGCTGAGGAAGTATGAGGTGAGTTCCAGTGCACCTGTGCTGGCTCAGGGAGAGCTTTGGACATTGCTCCCAGTGGTTAGGAGCCTGACCAGCTTCCTGAAACCCTGGAGGTGGCACAGGAGGTCCCTCAGGCCTGACTGGACCAGGCCTAGTGACCTTCTTTCAATCCGGGGAGCTGAGGGTGCACGAGGTGAGTCCTAGAACACTTGTGCTCACTCAGGGAAAGCTTTGGACCATCACTCCCAGGAGTTAGGAGCCCATCCAGCTTCCTGAACCAACAGAGGAGGCACAAGAGGTCCTGCAGGCCTGACTGGGCCATGCTCAGCAACCTTCATTCAGTCCGAGGAGCCCAGGGCGCACAAGGTGATTTCCAACACGTCCAGGGGAAGCTTTGGAACATTTCTCAAAACTGGAAATATAGGAAAATGACAAAATGAAAGGCCAAAATGCAATCTCAAACCTCAAGCCCATCCCAACAAAGCGTAAGAGCCATGTACATAGGAGAAAACATAAGCCATACACCCAAAATGCCTGAAATGATATCAACTAAATAAAGAAAGAACTCTGGGAAGCTATGAAAGAACTCAAATCTGAACTAATCTCCCAGGTAAAAGAAGAAACGATAAAGGTAATAAAAGAAATGCTGAACACCTCTAAAGAAGACACAGTTAAAATATCAGAGGAACAATGAAACTATAGAAACCCTGAATGAACAATATAAGAAACAAACAGAATGCATGAAGGAGATTCAAAGAGATATACAGAAAATCAAAAATTCCACTGAAAGTTGGGAAAACCACCTCAACCAAAGTGAAGTTAGAATTTCAGACCTCAAAGATAAGATTGCAGCTACTGAACAGGAAAGGAAAGATCTTTTAAAAATAACAAGGAATCAGGAAATAACAATTCAACAGTTGAAAGATGATGCAAAGAAAAATAGCATAAGACTTATAAGCATAAATGCAAAAGAAGGGGACAGCCCAAATGATATCAAAAGGCTATTTACAGAAGTAACAGCTGAAAACTTCCCAAATATGAGAATGGAAACTGACATTTGGATTAGTGAAGCATATAGAACTCCAAATAGCCATAACCAAAATAAAACTACACCCAGACACATAATAATCACCATCCCAGAAATCCAACATAAGAACAGAATATTAAAAGCCATTAGAGAGAAAAGACAGATCACCTATAAAGGAAAACCTAAAAGAATCACAGCAGACTTCTCTACACAAACAATGAAGTCAAGAAGAGCATGGAGTGAAGTATTTCAGATCCTAAAGGAAAACCACTTCCAACCCACACTGATGTATCCTACAAAACTGTCCTTCAAAATGGATGAAGAAATAAGATACTTCCATGACAAAGAACCACTGAAGAACTTCATGATCACCAAACCAACCCTGCAAAGAATACTGCAAGACATTCTAGACAGACATAGGAAAAAACCACTAAGAAAGGCAGACAATTAAACAGAGTGGAAAGGTAAAGATGCAACAGCAGAAAGATAATGTCAAAAAATAAACCAATATATAACAGTTATAACCATTAATGTAAATGGTCTCAATTTACCAATTAAAAGAAACAGACTGGCAGAATGGATCAAGAAACAACATCCAACCATATACTGTCTACAAGAAACCCATCTAACCCAAAAGGAAACTCATAGATTGAAAGTAAAAGGAAAACAATATTTCAAACAACAGGAGTCCCCCCCAAAAAAGCAGGGGTAGCTATTCTGTTTGCAGACAATATGAACTTCAAACCAAGAATAATCCAAAGAGATGAAGAAGGTCACTACATACTAGTTAGGAGAAAACTTCAGGAAGAAAAGGTAAAAATCTTAAATATCTATGCACAAAATTCTGGAGCACCCAGCTATGCAAAACAAGAATTAACAGACATGAAAAATCAAATAAGCAATAACACAATTATAACAGAAGACCTTAACATGCCATTGACACAAAGGGAATGATCAACCAGACAGAAAATCAGCACAGAAATAACAGAACTGAATCACACCTGTGAACAAATAGACTTGATAGATGTATACAGAGTGTTCCATCCAACAATATCAGAATATACATTCTTCTCAGCAGTAGATGGGACATTCTCTAAATTAGATCATATACTAGCTCACAAAACATGGTTAAGTAATTACAAAAGAATTTAAATTATCCCATGCATGTTATTAGATCATAGTGCCATGAAACTAGAAATTAGTGATAAAAGAAACTGCAAAAATCCCACAAACATATGGAAATTGAATAATACACTCTTAAGCAATCAGTGGGTCATGGAGGAAATTAAAGAAATTAAACAATATCTACAAGCAAACAAAAATAAAAATACAACTTACTGGAATCTGTGGGATGCAATGAAAGCAGTCCTCAGAGGAAAATTTATTGCACAGAGTTCCCACATCAGGAAGACAGAATGAACACAAATAAGCAACCCGATGCTACAACTCAAAAATCTAGAAAAATAAGAACAAGCCAAGCCCAAAGCCAAAAGAAGGGAGGAAATTATAAAGATCAGAGCAGAAATCAATGCAATAGAGTCTAAGAAAACAATTCAAAGAATCAGTGAGTCAGGGTTGGGGATTTAGCTCAGCAGCATAAGTGCCTGCCTTGCAAGCGCCCAGTTGTGAGTTCAATCCCTGGTACCAAAAAAAAGAATTAATGAATCAAAGAGTTGGTTCTTTGAAAGAATAAATAAAATTGATAAGCACCTGGCCAAACTTATTTTAAAAAGGAAAGAAAAAACTCAAATTCATGCAACAAGGAATGAAAAGGGTGAAATCACTACAGACCCTGTGGAAATACAGAAGATCATCAACACCTATTTTGAAAACCTCTGCTCTCATAGGTTTGATAACACAAAAGAAATGGACAGATTCCTAGAAACATATGAACTACCAAAGTTGGATCAAGAATATATAAAAATGCTGAATAACCCAATTTCTGTTAATGAAATTGAAAATATAATCAAGTCCTTACCAACAAACAAGAGCCCAGGCCCAGATGAATTCACTGTGTAATTCTACAAGAAATACAAAGAAGACTTAATGTTTACACACCTGAAACTTTTCAGTGAAATTGAAAGGGAAGCAATTCTTCCTAACTCATTCCTGGAAGCAAATATTACTCTAGTACCAAAACCTGAGATAGACCCAACTCAAAAAGAGAACTACAGACCAATCTCCCTAATGAACATAGCAAAAATTCTCAATAAAACATTGCCAAAGAGGATGCAGCAAATCATCAAGAAGATTATACACCATGACCAAGTGGGATTTATCCCAGGAATGCAGGGATGGTTCCACATATGTAAATCAATAAATGTAATCCACCATATCAATAGAGCCAAAAATAAGAATCACATGATCATTTCTATAGATGCAGAAAGGTCCAACACTCATTCATGATAAGAACCTTACAGAGAATTGGAATAGATGGTCTTTACCTCAATATGATAAAGGCCATCTATGACAAACCAACAGCCAGCATCATATTAAATGGACAAAACCTGAAAGCCTTTACCCTAAAATCAGGAACAAGACAAGGATGTCCATTATCACTACCCCTATTCAACATAGTGATGGAAATACTAGCCAGAGCAATTAGACAAGAGAGAGAAATAAAAGGAGCAAAGATAGGAAAAGAGGAAGTTAAATTATCATTATTTGCAGATGACATGATACTTTACATAGAAGACCCCCAAAACTCCATTGAAAGACTCCTAGATATAATAAATAAATTCAGTAATGTAGCTGGATACAAAGTCAGCACTCAAAAATCAATAGCATTCCTATACACTAACAACAAAAGCACTGAGAGAAATAAGAGAAGCTACATCCTTCACAACAGCATTAAAAAAAAATGAAATACTTAGGAATCATCTAAAAAAAGAAGTAAAAGAGCTATTCAGGGAAAATTACAATACCCCCCCCCAAAAATCGAAGAGGACCTCAGAAGATGGAAAGACACCCCTTGTTCGTGGATAGGCAGAATAAATATTGTGAAAATAGCCATTCTCCCAAAATTCAATGCAATCCCCATCAAAATACCATTAGCATACCTCACAGATCTCAAGAGATCATTCCTAAAATTCATCTGGAACCAGAAAGGACCTAGACTAGCAAAAATAACTGGGCAACAAAGGCAAGGAAGGAGGCATCACAATCCCTGACTTGAAGTTAGGGATTCACAAAGCTACTGTGATAAAATCATCATGGTACTGGAATAAAAACAGACCTGAAGATCAATGGAATAGATTAGAAGATACAACCACAACTACAAACACACTTAGCCACCTTATCTTTGATAAAGGGGCCAAACACATTCACTGGAAGAATAATAGTCTCTTTAATAAATGGTGCTAGAAAAACTGGCTCTCCATATGCTGAAAACTAAAATTGGACCCATACCTATCACCCAGTACTAAACTAAAGTCTAAATGGATCGAAGATCTAAATATTAAAATAGAAACACCAAATATGTTGGAAGGCAAAGTGGGTAAAAATCTTAAAGACATAGGAGTAGGTAGAGAATTCATGAACAAGAATCAAACCACATGAGAAATACTTCCCAGAATCAATAACTAGGATCATGTTTTATTAAAGAGTTTCTGCATGTCAAAAGAAATCTCCAGCATAGTGAAAAGAAAACCCACAAACTGGGAAAAAATCTTAGTGAAGGACAAAGGACTTCTGTCTAGAACATATAAAGAACTTTAAAAAATCAGACCCCTGAAATTCAATTGCCCAATCCAAAAATGGGCATCTGAGATGAATGCACAGTTCTCAGATAAAGAAATATGAATTGCAAATAAATACATAATAAAATGTTCAGCATCATTGGTCATTAGAGAAATGCAAATTAAAACCACACAGAGATTCAATCTCACTCCAGAAAAAATGGCCAGGATAAAGAGAACTACCAACAACAAATACTGGAAAGGCTGCAGAGAAAAAGGAACTCTTCTGCACTGTTGGTGGAAGTGTAGACTGGTGCAACCACTGTGGAGGTCAGTCTGGAAATTCCTCAAAAAGCTGGGTTTGACGGTCCCATTTGACCCAGCTATCCCACTTCTAGACGTTTTCCCAGAAGACCTGAAAACATCATACCACAGTGATATATGTGCACCCATGTTTATAGCAGCACAATTTGTAATAGCCAGATCCTGGAAACAACCTAAGTGCCCATAAACTGAGGAATGGATAAAAAAGTTGTGGCATTTTAATATGATGGAGTACTACTCAGCTATAAAGAATGACCACATTGAGATATTTATAAATAAATGGACACAACTTGAGGCCATACTCATAAGTGAAATAAACCAGACTCACATGTGTAAATACCATATAGCCTCCCTAGTACGAGAGTTGATAAGAGTATATAAGATTTTATGGTAAGCATGAGTCCCCATCTCATAGCTTTGAAGCCTTTCAATGTTTTCATTCATCAGTTGGAATGTTTTATTCTGTTTTGTTTGACTATATCATGCATGATGGTATGAACAGCTGTTTTGAAGAAAACAAAATATTATGACAGCTATTGCTGATTTAATATCATCCTTCTTAGAAGTCCTACCATGCTTCTATTCCTCTACTATCATTGGCTGTATCTATCATATTGTGTCTTATTGGGATTTGAATATGTGTGATAGTATAAACAAAATTTTTTATTGAAAATGAGATATTATAGTACCCATTGATCATTCTCTGTTATTCGGTTCAGAATGCCTTGTAATTCTTTCACTCTTTGAATGGTTTTATACTATTTTGTTATGTTTGATATTATTATATTTGAAACTATGCTCAACTATAGCAGAGATAGAGATATTGTGATAGCTACTGTTAATGTCTGGTTGTTTTAATGTAAAGTACTGTGTTGCCTATGTTGTCCTGTTCTGATCTGCTCTGTTCTGCCCTCTTTTGTTTTATTCTCTTTAAAATAAAATTTTAAAAGACAGACAGAAAAAAAGAAAGAAAGAAAGAAAGAAAGAAAGAAAGAAAGAAAGAGTAAGAATACATAAGATACAAAATCCTCAATAAATACAGTGAAAGGGTAAGAATCTTCCTAAAGAGAAAAAAAATAGTACCTCAGGGAAAAGCAGGGAAAAGAAAAAATGTCTAAATTTGCATAAATACACTTAGGATAGCTAAGATGGAGAGGATATCTATAAATTCTATAAGTTCATAGAACAAAGCAGTTAATATTAATAAGATTGGAACAATTTTGCATGTTTGTGTCAGGTGATCTGAGGAACTATTGAAGATCACTATGTAGTGATCTTAGTTCTGTTCCTACCACCATGTTTTGAAGGCCTGTATTATTATTGTTTGGGGCTCTTTGGTTTTGTTATTTATCTGTCTTTTTTGTTTCTTATTTTTCAAGTAATTTTGTTTTGTTTTGTTTTGTTTTTCACTCTAACACAGAAAGGATAGGTATACATGTAGAGACTTATACATGCCTAGAACTTCTCCTAAACAGTTTATGAGAATCGATTATATTATGTGTGATGAAGTGAACAGCTATTTTGAGGAAAAACAGACATTATGGTATCCATTGCTGATTTCGTATCATCATGCTATGAAATCCAATAATGCTTCTATTCTTTGTTCAGAGTAGTTTTAGTCTGTTTTGTACTATTTAATTTCAAAGTACAAGAAGGTATGGACAGCTATTTTGAAGAGAACTAGAGACAGTAAGGTAGTCATTGTTGATTTTCCTATTGTCTGGTTTTGAAGGCCTGTAATGCCTTCATCACTCTGTTCTGATCAGTTTTATACTATTTTGTCTTGTATGAATTCATTGTGTGTGAAGATATAGACAACTATTTAGAAGAAAACAATAGACGTTATGGTAGCTGCTGTAGCCTTGTTTGTAGCCAAGACAACAGACAAGCCTCTGTTGTCTTGTTTTAAAATTGTATCACTTGTATTGTTTTCTTCTGATCTGCTTTGTTCTGTTTTGTTATGTTTAGTTTTACTCTTTTTTAAAAAATAAAATTAAATTTTAAAAAAGATAGCAAGAAATATTACAGTAGCAATTTTGGATTTACTATTATCTTATTTGAAGTCCTTTATTGCATTCATTGGTTTTTTGTTGGTTCTATTCTGTTCTGTTTGATTTTCACTATGTCTGAGGGTATCTGCAGCTATTTTGAGGATATCAAGAGGTATTATGGTAACTATTGTTGATTTCTTATTGTTTTTGTTTCTTTTTTCTTAATTTTAAAAGGGAGTAAAATTAAACACAACAAAACAGAACAGAACGAGACATAAGAAAGCATAAATTTCAAAGCTAGACAACCAGAGATCTTCACTATCTGTCATATTGTCTCTTGTTTTCCTCCAAATGGTTGTCCTTATCTTTGCATATGGAGAGCTCATACTAAATAACATACCCAATCTTTTCACAAGATGTGTAGTTCACTGGCTCCCACTTACTAGGCGGGGGAGGGACACAGGATGGGGGACAGGATGACATGAGATGTCTGATTCTCAGTCCACATGCTGGCAGGATCACAGTCACCCCCAGAGACAGGAAGAGTTCCTTGTTCTCCTGGCACCCCAAGTCAACCACATGGTAAAGGTCCCGATGTGCCAGAGTCTCTCTCCTTCAGGCCTCCGAAAGTCTGCCACACTCTCAGCCACCCCCCAGAGAGAGGAGGAGTTCCTTGTTCTCCCAGCACCCCGAGTCAACCGCACCATGCAGGTCCCGATGTGCCACGGTCTCTCTCCTTTGGGCCGCCGAAAGTCTGCCACACTCTCAGCTGCCCCCCCAGAGAGGGGAGTTCCTTGTTCTCCCAGCACCCTGAGTCAACTGCATGGTGCAGGTCCTGATGCACCAGGGTTTCTCCCCTGCAGGCCCCCTAAAGTCCACCATACTCACCTGCTATTTCTCTCTGATGAATTGACCATTCCATCTCCAAAGTTCTGAAATGGCCAACGGACCACAGAAAGAATTCTCTTTAGGCTCCTGTTTGAAACCAGCAGCTACAGCAATCTGCTGGCCTTGCTTCAGGGCCATGATTTCTTATTGTTTTGAAGTGCTGTGTCACTTACATTGGTTTGTTTTGATTGATTTGAATCTGTTTTATTTTTCTTGGTTTTATCCTCTTCAAAATAAAATTTTTTTTAAAATTGTTTAAAAAGAAATATTCTCATTTTTTGGCAAATTTTTCTTGACTGGGGTTTCTAGGGTAATAAAATTCCTTAGGTGCATCTTCTGCTTGCATAGCACAGCCCTTTTTCTAAATCTGCCTTACTGAAACATTTTCTACTATCCCAAAATAAATAAAAGTTGTCTTTCCTGTGATGTCATTAAACACTACAATAAGGAAAGATCCTACAATAAGGATCTTTCCACAATAAGGAAAGATCTATCCGAATGTAATGCTATGGTCTTAGTGTCTCTTCCAAAGTACTGAATATTCTAGAAGTTTGGTCCTCAATATGGCAATCTTGAGAGACAGCAAAATGTTTAAAGGGGTGGCTCTAAATAGGAGGTAATCCCATCTGAGAAGTGATTAATAGTAGTCTCTCAGAAAGAATTAATTCTTAAGAAAAGGCACTGCTGTTTTTACAAGCCTAATACTTCCCCTAAGCCCCTTATCCACGAGTGCCACGCGCCACTCTCACAGGCATTCAAGTCATCATGATTCCGTCCAGCATGAGGCCCTCACTAGAGCTAAGCAGGTATTATTGCTGCGCTCTTGAACACTAAAACTGTGAGCTAAGTAAACCTATTTATTTTCTAAATTACCCAGTATTTTGTTATAGAAAAAGAAAACGGACTATGAAGCATACCTACCCTTCAAAGTGGCTTGCTCTACAGAAAACCGATGTATCACCCTAGGCCAACTCTGTGTCTGTGACAAGTGCCTCCCATAAAAGGCAGACACTATCCAGAGTATTTTGTAACTAAAATCCAGATGTTTTGCAACTGTACACACTGTCTTCCTTCTTTCAGTGGCTCTCCCCTTTTGTGAAAAATTTGTCTCCTTTTTGTCATTTCATAATATTTCTACCAATAACAGCTGGTGAAACAGAAATTTCAAGGATGGAGCTTCTCTGAGAGACCCAAGAGGGAAGAAAGTACCAGTGTCTGCCAGCTCTGAAGTTCACCTGCTCCTCATCTCTGGGCATACCTGTGACATCTGAGTGTTTCAGCAGAAGCAGGAGTCCATATCGCAGAGTGGTGCTTGTCGTCTCCGTTCCAGCTCCGAACATATCAGTTACAGTAGCTACCAAGCTTTCAGTAGTAAACTCAGACTGTTGATTGTGCTTTTCCTAGGGATTATGAAATTATTTAATTATTGGACAGTTTGCCAGAACACTGAAGAATAATGAATCCAAAATACCTCAAGTTGTTCTCAAGGAAAGAAAACTTAGACAATGGAGAGTACAGCATTAGAACTACACCTGCATGGTATAGCACTCAGTGTTGTCGCTTTACTCAATCTTTATTTACCATCCTCCTTAGCACATGGTTCCTCAAAATTTATTTACCAGCCACTCTTGCAGCAGTGTTGGTCATGTAATATGTTCCTTGCCAGTGACATGCTAGAAGGAACATACTAATGCCACCTTCCCTCTTTCTTCTTACTCAGAACACATATGTTATGTTGGAAGAGACAGAGCCAATTCAAAGAAACATGAACATTTGAGCATCAAGATAAGCATCAGGCAAAGGTGATGAAAAATGGTGACCACATGAGCCCATAATGTTTCAAGGCTACCATACAGGTTTTACAGTAACCAATGTGAGACTCCTACCACGTGAGATAAATACACAAGGCCAGGGCCAAGGGTTTAGCTCAGCGGCATAAGTGTCTGCCAGGCAAGTGTGAGATTGTGAGTTCGATCCCTGGTACCAAAATAAATAAATATATATATATATATATATATATATATATATATATAGCCATTATTGTGTTTTATCTTATCTATATGCAACTCTATTTTAATTAATAGAAATGGGTAAAGTACAGACAAATCTTGAAAAATGCTATAAGTCAGAATCAAGATTATCCCATTCCTGGGATGTGACATCACCAGTGTGACAAAACAAGAGGTTCTGCATTTCCCCTCACCAGTGGAGGTACCAAGTAAACATCTATGCCTATAGCAGTTCACTATGGGAAAAACTGAGAACCAAGGGGAAATATTCCCACATGTTGGGCAAATGAAGAAACATCTTTGTCTAACAGGGGAAAACCTGCTGCACACTGGACCCTAGCCCCACTCTGAACATTGTGTTATATTCTTTGTAATTAATTCCCAACACCTTGAGGAGAGTATTGTTTGGACCACAACTATAACATGCAAATTCAAAGGTTTCTCACAGTTTGCCTCTTAACTCACTTTAGGAGCTAACGAAACAAGCACATAGGAACATCTGTAGACCACAGAAAAGTGTGGTTTTATACAGATTCCCAAGCATGTCCAGGGACTTTAAGACCAAGAATTAAGGAAGAAAAAAGGATAAAAGTCAAGTCTTCAGTTTCTCCCTGGAAGGAACTTATTAGCATACCCCACCAACTAGTGCCAACCACAGTTGAGCTTTTAGCTAGACCACATCAAGGAGTCAAATGAGCCAACAAACAGTAGGTCTCTGGCAGCTTGAGCAAGAGCTTTCTTACTGTTTCCCCATGAAACCGCCAAGTAATTATCCATTTGTCTATGAGTTTGTCCAGGCACTAAGTGCCACAACTTCCATAGCTCTCAGCCAAAGGACTGCACTATTAACCACCCAGCTCTAGTAGTCAGTCTCTTTTTTAAATAATTTACTGGAACATGTTTGCAGTGTGTGCATTTTACAATTATTGGGGGGGAGTGTTTCTAAATGTACATAATTCAAATTGCTTTTCTTTTTAATCCCCTTGCTTTCCTTTCCTCCCTCCTCCCCTAGTCTCTCTTTTTCGTTTTTCATTCTTGTTAATATTATTAATCTTACTTCATGTTTATGGCATATAATGTCCACATTCATTGAGTTTATTAAGCCTTTGTACATGGTATATCTTCACTTTGCCTATTTCCTCAACCCCTCCCTCTCACCCCTTGCCCTTGGTCCCCTGGACTGCTTCCCAACTGCGAGAGATCCATCCACTTGTCTCATTCTATCCTTCCTTTATTTTTCTATTAAGATGTCACACTACAACAATACATGCATATCAATCTTTATAGCACCACAACTCATAGTAATAAAATCCTGGAACAGTTTCTATACCTGTCAACAGACAATTGGATAATGAAATTATGACATCTGTAAATAAAGTGATATTACTGGACTATAAAAAGGTCAAAGTTGAGACATTTGTAGGAAAATGGATGCACCTGGAAAATATGCACTCATAATTTGGTTCATGAACTTGATTCTTTCCATGATTCTGGTCACAAACCAAGTTGGATGAGAATCAAATCAAAGTCAATGGCTAAGTTCAATGTTGATCTCATGGGGAAATTCAATTTGATTCTCATCTAGTCTGTTTGTGACCAGAATGGTGGAAAGAATCAAATTCATGAACCAAGGTACCACTGTAATGTTGAATGAAACAAAACACACACAAACTGGAATATAATATGGTACCTCTCATTCAAATAAACCTAAGTCCCAAGTCTTTTATATCACATAAAATAAGGAGATGGACATTGTGTTATTCAGTTGTCCATCACTGTGACTAAATGTCTGAGAAAAATAGCCTAAAGAAGAAAAGATTTATTTTGTATCATGGTTTCAAAGGATTCAGTCCATGTGGTGGCCCTAAAGTGAGGCAGAATCATGGCAGAAGGGTATAGTGGAACAAAGCCTATGACCTCATGGCAACCAAGAAGCAGAAAGGGACAGAATCAGAGGGTAAGAGCCATGAGTCAAATAGAGTCACCAAGGTCAAAGTTCTATGATCTGCCCCCTTCAATGAAGCCTCAACCACTGTCTCCAGCACCTCAATAATGCCATCAAGTTATGATCTCATCAGACCCTTCATGATCTTTCTGAAAGTCCCACCTCCTAAAACATAGTGATGAAATTGGGTATCTTAAGCAATCATTAATGACTAAGATGTTTCAAACAGTAGTGAAACTCACATCAAAGAAAAGTCCAGGACGAGATGGCTTTAGACTCAGGATGAATTCTACCAAATATAGAAAGAATAATAACAACAGCTATTAAACCCTTCAAACACTGAAGAAGAGGAAATACTTCCAAACTTATTTATGAGACCAGCACTACTCTCATAGGAAAATGAGGCCAAGAAAACCAACAGAAGTCAACACAGATGCAAAAAGCTTCAGCAAAATACTAGCAAGTGAAATTCAACAGTACTTTAAAAGAATCATTCACTGCAATCCAGTGAGACTAATACCTGAAAGGAAAGAATGGCTCAATATATGTACATCAATCAATGCAATTCACCGTATAAGAGAATGAAGAAAAATAGCCATAGAATTTTGATAGACACAGAAAACACATGACATAAAAGTTCAATACCAGGGAGGGTAGAGAAGGAGATGAAAAAAAAAGGAATTAAAATATGTTATGTACATGTGTGTCTACTCCACAAAAGGAAAGTAAACATCACATACTGCAAACATGTACTAAAAAAAGAGAAAGGAATCAAGAGATGAATGGAAGCAGAGAAAAACAGGCAAAACTGGGGAGTTAATATGTATTATGTAGGGCTGGGGATTTAGCTCAGCGGCATAAGTGCCTGCCTTGCAAATGTGAGGTTGTGAGTTTGATCCCTGGTACCAATAAAAAATATGTGTGTGTGTGTGTGTGTATGTGTGTGTGTGTTATGCAGATGTACCCAATCCCCATAAGCAGTGTAAACATTATGTAGTACAAACGTGTGCAAATAAATAAATAATCTAACACCACCAATTAGAAATAGAATGAACCTTCCTGGACACAATACAGAGCACACATGACAAGCTCTTTCTTTAAGACAAAGACAAAACAAGAATGTGCCCTCTCACCATTTTCAATGGGACATGGAAAGTCTTAGTCAAAACAATTAGATGAGAAAAAGAAATACTACAAGACATCCAAATAGGAAACAAAAAAATGAAATTGTCTATTTCTTAATCACGTAATCTGGGCTTGGGATTTAGCTCAGTGGCTTAAGTGCCTGCCTGGCAAGCATGAGGCCATGAGTTTGATCCACAGTACAAACAAAAAAAAATGACAAAGAGTTCACCATAAAAACACTTAGAAATTATGAATGAATGTTAGATTTCAGTATACAAATTCAACACATATAAATAAGAAGCATTTTTATACACTAATGATAAACTATCTGAAAGTCATTTTTTAAAATCCTCTTTACAACAACATCAAAACAAAATACTTAAGATTAAATTTAATCAAAAAGTGGAAAGTCTGTATTCTGAAATCAATAAAAACATTAATGATAGAAAATGAAGAAGATATAAATAAAAGATATCCCATATTCATGGGCCAAAATTAATGTTGTTAAAATGTTCATGCCACTCAAAGAGATGTACAGATCAGATATGACCCCTGTCAAAATTCCAATGTCATTTCACCAAAAAAGTCCTAAAATGTGTAACATACCATAAAAGACACCAAATAATCATACAATCTTGGATGGAAAAAAAAGTGGAGACATTACCCTCTAGGACCAAAAAATATAAAGTTTTAGTCATCAAAATATAGCACCAGCATAAAATCACATCAACTAATAAGATGGAATAGATGTCCAAAGATAAACCCATATATCAAGAGTCAGTTGATTTCCAGTAAGTTTGCCAAGATGACCTAATAGAGAAAAGACTGTGTTTTCAATCAATGGTGCTGAGAATAGTGGATACCTATATACAAAAAGATAAAAATCAGACCCTTATTCAAACCTTTAGATTAGAGTCAACTCACAACTAAATGACATAGATTTAACACCTGAAACTATAAAATTACTAGAAAGAAACATAGGAGAAGAGCTCCAAATAGTGATCTGGTACTGTAAATTCTCAGATATAACCCTAAAAGCATAAGTAACAAAAGCAAAACTACACAAACAGGATTTCATTAAAGTAAAGAGAATCTGTGCACACAGAAATGGAAATTTTGTTTAGTTTAGTTTAGTTTATTTTTTGTTTTGTTTTGTGACAAGGTCTCACTACATAGTCCAGGCTGGTCTTGAACTCACAGTCATCTTCCTGCCTCAGCCTCTGTTATGGTTTGTATCTGGATGGTCCCCAAGCCTCATGCAATCATGGAAGTGCCTGAGTCTAGCATTTATGATTGGTTTGTTGTCTAGTGCTGTGATTGGTGGTGTGAGTGCTGCACCTGCCCAGGGGCAGGCAGCTGGCATACAGTATAAGGGAGAAAAGGAGGCATGCTCCTCCCTTTTGCCCTTTTCAATCTTGTCACTTGTGGCCACCATGAACAGACCCTTAGCCACACCATGCTGCCTTGGAATCAGCTGAGTATGGACTGAAACCTCCAAAAATTACAAGCAAAATAAACCTTTCCTTCCTTTATTGTGGGCACCAGGTACTTTGTCTCAACAATGAGAGAAAAGTAACCAAAACAGCCTCCCAAATGCTGGGATTACAGGCATGCACCACCAGCCCCCAGCTACAAATGGAAACCTATAATAGAGTGAATAATCTGCAGATTGAAAAAAATATTTGCATGTTATATATTAGATTAGGATCTAATATCCTTAATATACAAGGAACTCAAACTACTCAATAATATAAAAACATAATGCTATTTATAAATGGACAAATGATCTTAATAGACTTTTGTCAAAAGACTTACAAATGACTAACAGATATATGAAAACTGTTTTAACATCTCTAATCACCAGGAAAACACAAAAACACAATGAAATATCTCTTCATACTTTTTTTAAGTGGTCATTAAAAAGATGAAAGATAACAAATGTTGGTAAATATGTGGATTGGAGGAAAAGGATTATCCTCCTTTTAAAAAGAAGGAAATTCTATCTTTTGCAATAACATGGTGAATCTAGAAGACATCATGCTAAGTGAAATAACCTAGGCACACAAAAATATATAGAGCATAATCTCATTTGTACATGGCATTTTTAAAAGGCAAACACATAAAAGTAGTGAGTGGAAACATGATCAGTAGAAGCTACTGATCATGGATAAGGAAAAGAGAGATATTGGTCAAAGGATATGGAAGTTTCAGGTAGACAGAAGAAAATTTTTCAATGTTTTTATTGCACAGATTAGTAACTATACTTAAATATCATTAATCAAATATTTCAAAAATTGCTAAAATCATGGATTACAATGTTCTCACCACAGATGATTACTATGTGAGGTAATAACACATTAATTAGCCTGATTTTATCATTTCACAATATATATAAATCACATCATAACATTGTATCCCAAAAATATACACAATTATTATTTTTCAATTTAAAATAACATGGTATTTAGCTTTCCATATCAGTGACAAAACATCTGAGATAATCAACTTATAATAAGGAAAGACTTATATTAGCTCTTGAATTCAGAGATTTCAGTCCATGATTGTTTGGCCTCATCAATTTGGGTCTGAGGCAAGGCAAAACATCATGGCAGGTAGCATGTGGTAGAGCACAGTTCTACACCTTGTGACACTAGGAAGCAAAAAGAGGAGCAGGAGTCAGAGTTCTAATATATCCTTGGAAGACAACTCTAGTTACCTAACATACTCCAGGTAGGTCACTACCCCTAAAGATTCCACCGTCTCCCAACAGTAGCATCAATTGAGGGCCAAGCCTTCAGCCTTTAAGGGACATTTAATGGACAAATCAAAAAGCAAAATAAAATTTTTTAGAAATAACTTGCAATATTTTTTCTTCTGTTAGAGAATTTATAATCAGAAGGCTGAAGCAGGAAGACTGCTGCAAGATCAAGGCCAGCCTTGGCTACATAATGAGTTCAAGGCCAGCTTGGATGGAAAAAAGAGAATTTAATTGAACTCAGTATTTCCTGAGATTCTTTATAACTTGGAAATGTGCAAAAACTAAGATGAAACACATCATAAAATAGACTACATTGAAAGAAAATGGATTCACAAAGACAACAGCAGGGTTGTAATCCAAGTGAGAAGCAATGGGCAACTCTATCCACAGAATTTGGACATTAACTGCCTATATTAATCATCTTCCCAATACTGGGACAAAATACTTGATGCATACAACTTAAAAGAGGAGAGATTTATTTTGGCTCACAATTTTAGTGGGTTCAGTCCACAAGTAGCTGGTTCAAAGGCCAGAAACAACAGGGTATAAGGGCATGACAAAGAAAAGCTGCCACCCCATGGCAGGAGGAATCTGAAAGAGAAGGGAAGAACCAGGGCCATAAATATTCCCTTCGGGTACACACTTCTCCAGGAATCCTTCCTTCACCCAGGTCCCATGTTATGATGTATGTCTAGATGTCCCCCCAAAGCCCCATGCAGTCATGAGGGAAAGCTTTTGTGGAGGTAGCTAAAGGTAGAATTTGTGACTGATTCAAGGTGAATACTACGATTAAGAGCTGGGATTAAGGCCAAGTGATTATTGGATCAATCCATTGATTGAATTGGTGCTGCCCTAATCCCAGCAGCCTGGATAAGATAAAAAGGAGCAGATAAAGGATATTTCCTCCTTTTATTCTTGCTGTTTTTGTTCTCTTCTCCCTCTCCAGTTGCCAAGAACTACGGCCCTTCTGTCATGTGCTACCCTGCCTTGGAGTCAGTGGACCAAAACCTCTACAATCTGTAAGCTAAATAAACCTTCTCCCCTTTAACTTTGGGTATGGGATATTTTGTCTTAGCAACAAGAAAAGTAACGGAGACACCCCACTTCAAACTGAAATATACAGCTATGTATTCATCAACAGATTAATCTATTTAATTCACTAATGAGTATACAAGCCATGATCCAATCCCCCAAACCCTACCTGTGAACACATGAAACTGAACCTGAGCACTGCTCATATAAGGTAACTGAAGAATCTAAGAATCAGGAATGAAATGTAGATCTGATAAATCACAAGCTGAGTGACCAAAACCATTTCACAAGGACAACTAAAGTGAGTATAAGATGAGAGTAATATGAGACACAAACTGACAATAGCAATAGAACCATTTTAAATCTTCCTCACGGAGTCATTAGTGCATGTGCACGCATGTGCACACACACACACACACACACACACACACACACACACTATTCCTAGCCATTCTTTTAAATCATAGTAACTTAATAAGGTTCTTATAATTTCCAAGTGATATGTGGCATGCCTAATAGTATGTAATAAACTCCACTAAAACTGATTTAATCCTCTCAAAAAGTATCCTTTCTAGACAAAAGTAATCATCTCATTAGTAGCACCAACTACTGGAATAATGTAATCAAAATTCAGCTATCTTATACAAAACATTGCTGAAAAATTGCAAAAGCCCTAAATAAATGGCAAGACATAATATATATTCTATTGGAAGACTTAGTATTGTTAAGATGGCATTACTTTCCAAACTGGACTACACACTCAAAAGTGATCTATATTGGCGAGCAAGCCACAGGCACGCCAGAGAGAGAACAAGTCAGCGTCTCCCAAGAACCAGCCATGCTGGAACTTGGGGGACGGACCAAGAAAGCAAGGAGCCATCCCTCCTGGTAAGCAGAGAAAGCGAACCATGGGGTGCTGCCAGGAAGAGAATAAGTGAGTGTTTCCCATGAGCCTACTGGTACATGGGCTGAGAATCAAACATTTCTAAAGGGAATGGGGAGGTGGGGGAGGGAACTGTGTTACCTGACATGTTTCTAACCCAGTGCCCTCCCCCACTGCCATTAGCAACTGGATGGTTTGGAGGTCAGCCTGAGTTGAAGCAACTAAGGCACATAAAGAAACTAAATGCTTGTATTGTTTGGTTGATTATGCTGACCTGGGGCCAGAGGTCTGAGCATCTCTTGGGAGGATGACTGTATGCAATATAGCAAAAATGAGGAGTTTCCTTCTGTCTTGTCTTTGAAGGCCAATATTGCTTTCACTGTGCTGTTTTATTCTGATTAATTGTTTTGCTCTATTCAATATCCTGTTTTGATTGGTTTTATAGTCCTCTGTTTTTGGTTTGATTTTACTATACCTGACTGAATGGACAACTATTGTGAAGACAAAATATACTATGGTACCAGTTACTGGTATCCCAGTATCCTGTTCTGAAGTTCTGTACCAATTTCACTGCCTTGTCTTGATTGGCTTTGTCTGGTATTGTTTTGTTGCATTTTACTATATTTAAAATAAAACAAAAAATTTAAGTGATCTATATCAAAATTTTTGCTAGCTTTTTTACAGAAATAGCTAAGTTTACCCTAAACTGTGTGTGGAACTTTTGGTTGACACATCTCAGAATCTGCATTTATCAAACTGAAGTGCAAATAGATGAATTAATCTCATGGATAGTCACTGACCTCAATTCCTACCATACAGATCATTCTACAGATTTCCTGGGATAATATTTCTACATATTATCTACATTACATTCTTGTTTCAGCTCATACATATTCATCAAAGCAAAATTTTCCATGCCAACATTCAGGTTTGCGGAGTACTTGACAGAAATCTCTTATCACCTCATTCGCCCAGATTCAGTTATGGTTATGCCCAACTAAGGTTTCTTCCATCAACCTCTTTGCCACCACACACATCTGAACCTCTTATTACATCATTCTACCTATCTGAAATCCCCTGTGCTGGTTCTTACTCCAAATATTGGAAGATCTGTATTAAGCCTTAGGATAATAGGAAACTCACTTAAGTTAAACCCGACCATGTCTACTTTTCTTACAATTTGATATGTTCTTTTGCTCTGAGTAGGATTTAAATTTTACTAATTGACTTTCTGTGTTTATCTGTGAGTCTGTCCTAGGCCTCGGCCCCTTGCCTGGTGATGGGAGCTGATTCATAGTAAGTGAACCTCTATGAATCACTGGTCATGGCTGAGGCCTGTAGTGGCCTCTGAGGCCAGAGATACCTCAAAGGGCAAGATAAGGCCAAGCTGGGGACACCTTGGCTCCAACCCCAATTAACAAGATAGAGACTGCAGCTGCAGGAATTATTCCTCCAGTCTCACTCCTACCATGTCTTCATGATAAGACAGCTCTACTGAATTGACTTGATTCATTACTTGGTGACTCCCAAGGTCCTGCTCATTGCCTGCACTTTCCTCAGTTTCATTGCTAACCTAATTGCTTTCCTATCCCCTGAATTTGTGTGCAGTTTGTCTTTTCTCAGATAATTATTACCTAAAAGCAGTGCCCTTGTATTCTAATTGATTAACAACTTAATTTTAAATCTTCCATAATGCTTATTCCAAATCCATGTACATGATATTAAAGTGCTTATGACATATTTCTTTACATGTCCAGTAACACAGTCTCAATACGTACAGAAATTATGAATGAACAGCAGAACGCAAGCAAATACCATTTTACCTGTTCCATTTTGATCAGGAAACAATCAATGAAGTCCCGAGGATTGTTGATGTCCAGGGATTCTTGGTGTTCTTTTACTTTTTCTAAAACATAACTTTTTATATAAGCAAAATTTTTAAGTATTGTGTTATGGATTCCTGGGAGATAATCAATGATAAAAGGGAAAGTATTGCAGACCTTAGAGATAAAAAAATTATTAAATTAATGTAATGAAGACATATATGAATCCCATAAGCCAAACCCCAATTTATAACTCTAACTCTAGTAAATTAAAAAATGGTCTCCAAGATGAGTGTGGAGGCACACCCTTGTAATTAAAGCACTCAAGGAGACTGAGGCAGAAAAACTACAAGTTCAACCCCAACCTAGGAAACTTAATGACTTAGCTGTTCACTATCTCAAAATTAAAAACAAAACAAAACAAATTTAAAGTGCTGGGAATGCAGCTCAGTGCAAAGGCCCTGAGTTCAATCTCAAGCACAACCAAAAACAGAATTCTCCAATTTGAGAAGGAATATTTCTTTAAACTTATAAAAATATCTTCTATGCTGACAGAGTGAACTATCCTTTGAGCAAAGATAACAATAATTTCCTACACTCTTACATTATTTTCATAGCATTAATGAATCTGTCGGTTCTCTCATTTTTACCTACAAACCTGAAATTCAGGATAGCATGAATTGCTATGATCCCCATTTTATAGAGGATAGAGGTTAAGGAAGTTATAACAACCTCATATAGAGCACAGAACTGCTCTATACTATTTCTACTACTAGCAATCAGCTTCAGGATAGAGTCACAATTTTATAACTGGGAGGAGTGCAAAGATACCATGAAGCTAAACTCAACATTTTATGGATAAGCATTTGTGCACAGAGTACACAAGTTAGACTACTTGTATATAATCACACAGTAATCTTCAAGGTAGAGCATAAGTTGTGACAGTTCAACTGAGGGTAATATTGTAATGTTTGGCTATGCTTCATACATACCAAAGCCTGACTGCTCTGTCATCCTGACCCTTGATACTTTCTCAACTAAGATTATAACTGAAGGATCAAACAGTCCACAGCATTCAAAGGTTCCTGGCAAAGTCTGTGCTCCCAAACATTCTCCATCCTCGATGTCCTAAATTAGGGTATTTCTGCCAAATAATGTGATTAAGAAGTGTCTGTTGATTGATAGACCAGCCCTTGGGTAACGGAAGCTTTCAGCAAGGACTTCAATTTCCATCAAGCATTCTAGGTGCCCTTCTGAGTAGTCACCAAGGACTGATTGGCAAGTGAGTTTAGAGTCTGGCAAGGAAACCTCTGGTCCACAGGCTTGAACCCCAGCACCTATCATCAGGCAGTTATCTTCCTGTCTGTAAAATAAAAATCTCAGATATCTTTCTGAGCTGTTCATACCATGCTGCTAAAATCTGGACAAGATTGTGGAGGTTCAAACTTTCACTTCACAGTAAGGATGGTAGGATGTAAGGATGGTAGGATGTAGCCACAATAAACAGCCCATTCCTACACAAAATTTTCAAAAAAAACAAGCAAAGACCATCAAAATCAACTTTGTCAGCAGACATAAAGAGATATCTTCGGACCTCGTAAACAAGCTCAAAACTGAAATATTAATTCACGTTAAGCAAGATATAAGTAGATTAATAAAAAATGCTAAGCACCTCTCAATAAGACACAGATGGAAGAATGGAGGAACACAAAAAAAGAAAAGAAATGTTCAATGAAGAACATAAAGAAAACCTAGACTACATGAAGCAGATTTAAAGAGATTACCAGGAAACAAAAAACTCCATTGAAAGTTTGCAAAACTGCTTAAAAGAAACTAAGGATAGACTATCAAAACTTGAATACAGGTTTGCAATGTGTGATCATGAGAGGAAAGATCTCTTAAAAATAACAAGGAAACAGGCAGTAACAATACAAAGGCTAGAAGATGACAAGAGGATCTATAACCTATGAATAAAACATGTGAATGAAGAAGCAGGAGTCAAAACAAAGGAACTGCAAAGGCTATTCACAGAAATTATTAAGGAACACTTCTGAAGCATAACAAAAGAAAATGATATGCAGATATATGAAGCATACAAAACTCCAGCCACCTACAACCAAAACAGAGCTACACCCAGACACATAATAATCAAAATCCCAGAAATTCAATATAAGAACAGAATATTAAAAGCCATCAGAAAAAAGAAACAGATCACCTGTAAAGAAAAACCCATCAAAATCACAGCAGACTTCTCAATACAGGTCAGCAAACCAAGAAGAGCTTGGAGTGAAGTAATTTAAACCCTGAAAGAAAATAACCTCCAGCCCAGATAGATGTATCCTGCAAAACTCTTTCTAGAAGTTAATAGAGAAGCAAGATGCTTCCATGACAAAGAGGAACTGGGGGAATTTGTGACCACCAATCCAACCCTACAAGAAATACTGAAGGACATTCTAGAGAGAGAGAAAAATAATACAAGGATTTCAGGAACAGTGGCAGAGAGGCCTCAGTGAATGGGGCAGATAGTAGAATGAAAGAGGAAAAATAGACAACCAATGACAGAAAAATAGAATAGCAGAAATGAGGCAGAGAAGGTTGACTGTAATCTCTAACATAGATGGCCTTGATATACTAACAAAAAGAAACACAGGCAAGAGTAGATCAGGAGACAGGGTCCATTGAGATTGGAAACATAATTAACTGTATTGGAAACATAATTAACCTGAAAGAGGGGTTATGGACAGAAAGTCAAAAATGAGAAAGCAATGCTCTATTTGACAGGGAACCAGAGAGAAACAGGGGCAACTCGACCAGCACCTGCAGATAGGTTGAAAGACACGATACTTTTGTGCAGTAGAGAACTACTCAGCTATAATGAAGGAAAACCTTGAGGCTTTTATAGGTAAAGGAATACAGCTCGAGATCAAGCCCAGGAGTCAGAAGGTTCAGAACCAGTTAGGCTAAATAGCAGGTTGCTCTCCCCAATCTAAAAACTGAGGGAGTTAGTGGGACCCAAAATGGGCAGTGCACCCTGTGGGAGTGAAAGGGGAGGAATAGTCTAAAAAAGGAAGGCAGAGGATATTGTTAATAGGGTAACAAGATTTAAAATCTACATTATTCTTACCACTCTGTTTAGATGTATTATATTCTGTTTCAGTTTGTCTACTTACACTAGATTTGAGGGCACAGACAGCTATCCCAAAAATAGCAGGACATTTTATGATAATCATCCTTAATTTCCTCTTAACTTAATCTGAAGCCCTGTATAACTTACACTGTCTTATTATGATTGATCTTACTCAAGTAATATCTGCTTCGTTAGATTGCTGTTTTGTATTGATTTTATTCAAATCTGTTATGATTGATAGTATCAAGTCTAAGAGTATAGGCAATTATACTGAAGATGATAAGATTCACTAAGACACCCACTCTGGTTTGATTATTACCTGCTTCTGAACTATTATAATGTCTCCAATGTTTTGTTTTTATTAATGTTGTTATATACTGCTGAGACATCATAGTAACCATTGTAGATCACCTGGCATTGAGGTTTTATATGACTTTTTCGCTTCACATTTTTCTAGGAATTTGTTTTGTTTTGTCTTGCTTTGTTTTGTTTTTCCCTCTAATACAGAAGGGATAGATATACATGTAGAGACTCATGCATGTGTAGAACTTATAAACAGTTTATGAGAACAATTATATAATGCATGATGAAATGAACAACTACTTTGAAGAAAAAGAGACACTACAGTACCCAGTGCTGATTCTGTAGCATAACAATGTGAAACCCAGCAATACTATCATTCTTTGTTCAGAGTGATTTTAGTCTGTTTTGTTTTGTTTAAGTTCAACATACATGAAGGTATGGACAGCTGTTTTGAAGATAATGAGAGACACTATGACAGCCATTATTGGCTTCCCTATTGTCTGGCCTTAAAGACCTAAAACGCCTTCCTCATCCTGTTCAGATCAGTTCCATATTATGTTGTTTCATGTAAATTCTCTGTATGTGAAGATATGTACAACTATTTGGAAGAAAACAAGAGTCAATATGATAGATAGTGAAGATCTCTGATTGTCTTGCTTTAAAATTTATGTCTCTCACATTGCTTTCTTGTGTTCCATTTTGTTCTGTTTTGTTGTGTTTAATTTTACCCTTTTTAAAATTAAATTAAATTAATTTTTTTAAAAAAATCAACTTGGTCAGAACCCTGGAAAATGTTCAAATGTTTACAACAACCAAAATACATCTGAATCAAAAGGAGAGTGGGCAGCATAAAGATGGTAAGAAAGCTTCGTGACATTGTTTTTGCCTTCGTCCCACCTTCCTCTTTGGTTTAGCACTGGCCCTGATAAACACAGCCTTGTTTCCATGTAGGGCCCTGCTTCTGGAGAGCAGAGACCATGTTCTCTATTCTAATCTGGCTGAGGACCACTGGAAGGACTAAAGCAAGGCACCTGTCTTTGTGTCGTCTAACTCAGAGAGCTCGCTGCGGGGAAGCAGTGGGCAACATGGCAGACCTCGCAATGTCACTAAGCAGCCCAGCCACCTGAGGCACAAGAATACAGCAGTTAAGGCACATGGCAGAACATGAAACCCTGGGCAGGAGAGCTAGGGAAAGAGAAATTTTGAAAACTTATGACATTCAAAAAGTACTTACACACAATGTATGATGTACTCGAAAAGCTAGGAACACACTCAGGGCAACACAAAGGCTAAGAAAGGAGCTGAGAGGACACTACATTTTCACCCTCACCCACTTCTAGCCTTTGCTGTGACACAGAGAGCCTGGCACAGAGCCAATCTGGAGGAAACTTCTTCCTCTCTCCTTCCATTTCTATCTCCTTTTTCTTGCTTTCTTATCTTCCTTCCATCTTTTCTGTCCTCTTCCTTCACCCTTTCTCCCTCATCCTTTTGGTTCCTTAGATTCAAGAAAATTTCTGTCAAAACTAGATGGACATAAACTAAAGGAAAAGAGACTTAGAGACTACACATAATAAAGAACACAAAATTAAAAAACACAAATTTCACAAACATACTTTATATAAGTTAATAAACAGACACCTAGAGCCTGCAGAACACATATACATACACGCAACACCCATGGAACGCCACATAAAACAACAATATGGAAAAACGTTCACAAGAGGGGGAAATCTGATTTTCAAAATTATCACATTATAGCATCCAAAATGTCTAGTTTTCAAACATCTGCTTCATTGTTCAGAGAATTGTAAACATAACAGAGAAAGAACATAAATGTCTTGTTACTAAGGGAAGCTCTTAACCTCACCTCAATCCAGGGGGAGCTTAGAAGTTTGAGATTTTCATTGAATTTTTCCATCAAGTTAAGAAAATCCTGATCCTTATAATCAAAACGTTTCTGGAAAATAATGGAGCAGATCATATTGCAAGGAGCACATCCCAGAATAAAGGTTGGATCACAGGGTGCACCTAAAAAATTGAACACAACTTTAAATATCATTAAAATATACATATAAAACTTTAATAATGGGTAAAAGTCATTTTAGAAACTCTAAGGCCATATCCAACTAAAAATTCTCTACCAACAAAAACTTGAGAATACTCCAAATGAATGCATCACTTTTCCTTAGACCTGACTTAATCAATATTAGCTTATTTAATAATAGTTATCTGAATACTCTGTTAACATCATTCTCTTTTATTCATAAGATTTTGACACAACATGATAATTACTTCAGAAAGCAAAAGAAAAAATATGTGGGCCAGGGATTTAGCTCAGTGCCTTAAGTTCCTGCGTGGCAAGCGTGAGGTTGTAAGTTCAATCCCCAGTACCAAAAAAAAAAAAAAGAAAGAAAGAAAGAAAAACTATGTGACAAAGTCACTTTTAAATGCACTTTTTTGTTTTGCTGAGGCAGGGTCTTGCCCTGTAGTTCCTTGAACTCACTTTGTAGTCCGACCCTGAACTCATGAAGATCCTCCTGCTTCAGCTTCTTGAGTCCTGGGATCACAGGCATGTGCCACCACCCCTAACTAGAAATCACTTTTAAAAGTACCTAACAATTGAAGCTTCCAGAACAGAATCACATACCTCTGAAAGCTTGTAGAAAGTTAAGTAATGATATAGGAAGGAAGGAAAAAAGCGGATTGGAAGCCTTTTAGGTACAAAGAATGGTTGAAGATACCACATTCAGAACAAGCAAAGAGGGGACTAAGGAGAGAAGATTAAAACAAACATGGGTGTGTTTGAGGGAACAAATGGAAAAGACATCCACGTTATAGGAAAAGAAAAAATTAAAAATGAACAAAAATTGTAGTAAGATAGGTTCATTTGCTGAAACCAAAAATGAAACAAAAAATATTCACTTCAAATGTAAATCACAGACAGGGCAAATACAAAAAAATTAAATTGATAAATTAAGTCTGCTATTTCTTTGTTTCAACATAGAAACGGGGAAAACAGAATTTCTGCTCTAGGAAATAGTGTCCATCATCTTTCAGCACATTTGGACAAAGCCTGCCCTCTTGTGGAATTCAGGGTTATTTCTGTATGTAACCATCAACAGAATAAGGGTACAGTTCTGCTTGGTTAAAGGAATTAGTAGAACTTTAGAGGAACTGCTCTAGGAGCAATTAAAATGCTTTCCCTTCTTAGACTCCATGCCTCTAATACATTATTGGTACTGAATTTTTTATCTCCGCCAGCTTCTCATCACAATACAACACCTATATCTTCTCTCACTGTTTCTTTCCTTCTCTTCTTCCTTTCTTTTTTTCATAACCTTTCAAATTGCCCCTCTCTCCCTTCCCTTCTTTATATAAATACTATCATAAAGTTCTTTTTTCTTTTTCTGTGTGTGTGTGTGTGTGTGTGTGTGTATCACTGCAGATGACTGTTAATTGCTTTTGCATCTACAATGTCTTTCCTGCTTTTGTCATGTTTCTGGGGTCTTCTCACTTACTATTTTTGCTAAGTAATTGGACTCTATCTCTGGTACTTTCTCTCTTTTCCATTGTTCCATTCCTTACTCTTCTTTCTTTTCTTTTCTTCACATAACCTCTCAAACCGCCCCTTTTTCCTCTCCTTTTTCCTCTTCTTTTTCCTGCTATGTAAATATTATCATCAAAACCTATTTTTCTGTTTTCTCTTTCTTCTCATTCCCTTGTTCTCTCTTTTTTCCTAGCTTATTCTACATGTTTATTATTCCTTTACTTTCATGGGTTAGCGAAATAGAAGAAAACATTTTAAACAAGTTGTAAAATGTATGTCGATACATGGTTAGTTTTGTGAATGTTGATACTACTTAAGTAGTTGTTCTTTCTTCATAATTCAGTGCTAGGGACTGAACCTATACTTTGAACAGGTTTAGTGGTTGCTTTCACACTAAATCACAACCATACTCAAGGGCGTGTCATAAGGAGAATGCTACTTACTAAAGAGATCTCCACACAACAGTGGCAATATTTGCATTCCAGCCGAGCTACAAAACTTCAACACAGAAACACAAGAATCATGAGAAAACAAGGCAACAAGATGACTCCAAAAATTCATAACTCCCTGAAAGTTGATCACACAGACAGTGAAATGAAAGGAATTTTAGAAACTGATTGTTAAAATGATCCATAATAGGCCAGGTGTGGTGCTGTACACCTGTAATTCAGGACTTGAGAGGCAGAGGTGGGTAGATCACCATGAGTTCAAAGCCAGCTTGGGTCACATAGTGAGTTGAACTACATAGCAGGACCCTGTCTCAAAAAAAACAAAATAAAATACAGCAATCATTCTGTGAGAAATAAACTTTGTCTTTTTTGTTAAAGCACAAGGCCAGAACAACTCCATTTTGGAGTGAAATGATCTGGCCATATACTCACTGCTCACCTATCCCTTCTGTTAATATCCTGAGCTCCAAGAAATGGTGACTATGTACCTTTTCCCAGAACACAGCTAGTTTCTAAGTTGCAAGGACTTTGGGTGCCAAACAAAATGTCCTCTCTCAGCAACATACCACCACCATAACACACTATTTAGTCAGCAGTGGCAGGTTGTAAGCCCTTGAATTCAGCCAATGAATTTAGAGGTCAGTTGCTTCTCCTGCCTTAAGAATAAAAGAGAAAACCCTAGCTTGTCTTGAATGTCTGCTACTCCGTGTGTGCACTCTTCAGCAGAAGTAAAAACCTTGTCAAGACCTCTTACTCTATGTCTGAGTACATACTTTCTGGCACTAACAATCTGAGTCCGAGGGTTTATTTCCAACACTACTAAGGTACCTCACTACTTACTGCTCATTGCTTCGAGGAAGCATGTCAAGTACTAAAAACGATGAGTACCAAACAAATCATTTTGTCAGGAAAAGACAGCTAGTCATGAGGAATGGACACCAGCAAGTTCTAATTTATGCATATGGTATCAAACAAGGAGTACCTGGACAAAATATTTGAGTCAAAATGTTTCAGTCACCAAATTAGACAGATTTCAAAGCAGATGAGTATCAAAGAATGACTACATTACTACAAACAATCTATAGATTCAATGCAATCCCCATTAAAATATAACCAACAAGCCAGGGATTTAGGTCAGTGGTACAAATGCCTGCCTGGCAACTGTGAGGCCGTAAGTTTGATCCCCGGTACCAAATAAAATAAAATAAAATAAAATAAAATAATAAAATAAAATAAAATAAAGACAACATTCTTCCTAGAGTTAAAAAAAAAAAGCAATCCTAAAATTTACATGGAATCAGAAAAGATCTAGAATATCCAAAGCAATCCGAAAAAAATAATAATAATAATAACATTAACATTGGAAGTAGCAAAATACCTGACTCCAAATTATACTACAAAGCCATAGCAAGAAAAGCATGGCATTGGCACAAAAACAGAAAAGGAGACTAAAGGAATAGAACAGAAGACACAAAAACAACCTCATGCCCCCAAGTACCAAAGCTATAGGATTTGGGGGTGGGGGGGTACCAGGGATCAAAAAGCTACTGGATTTTTGACAAAGGGGACAAAAGCATAACCTGGAGAAAGGACAGCCTCTTTAATTGTTGGGTCAATTGTTGGGACAATTGGTCATGCATGTGCCGAAGGATGAATTAGACTCATATCTCTCACTCTATACTAAAATCAAACCGAAATGGATCAAAGACCTAGATATAGCTGGGCATGATGGCACACTCTGTAATCCCAGCACTTGGGAGGCTCATGCAGGAGGATCACTACGAATCTGAGGCTACATAGTAAGTTCAAGGCCAGCCTGGAGGACATAGTGAAACCCTGTTTCAAAAAAACCAAGGTTGGGGAAGAGATATAGATATAAAAACTGAAACTGCTGTAAGACAATAGGGAAGACACAAAGCTATAGGCTCAGGCAAAGACTTCCTGAATACAGCTCCATTGTTGCAGAATTCAAGAACCGATGGGCTAATCACGAGGCTTTATTAGGTGTACACCTCGTTCAAGGGGCTCCTATCCAAAATGGCTAAGCGCTAAACACAAAAGGAGCTCTTGTTGTTTACACGTTTTGTCAAGAGAGTTGGTCTTTGGCACAGACTTTAAGGGCAAGCAGGGGAATAAAGGCAGTTTGTCAAGCTGTGAGTCTTATATCTTGATGGCCATCCTTGGGCATAACAAGATGTTAGGAGAACTGGAGGTTATAAAATTTTACTTACAGAGACAATAGCTACTGCTTTTATCTGCTTTAGAACACAGAACAACAGCCAGAGGAAAGAGGGTGTCTCTTAGGTTGAGGAACCTTGTTTCTTTATCTTTTTAAATCCTGCTTCACTATTAGCACAGGAAATAGTATCAAAATCATAAATGGGATTATATCAGATTAGAAATCTTCTGCACTGAATAAGAAACAACAGAGTGAGGAGGCAAACTACAGAATAAGAAAAAAAAACTCGGCTAATTACTCTTCTAATAAACAACTAATATCCAGAATATATAAGGGACTAACAAAAAGTAAACCCCCAAAAACAAATAATTCATTCAGTAAATGGACAAATGAACTCTCAAAAGAAGTAGTATAGATGAGTGTGGTGGTAAACACTCGTAATCCCAGCACTGAAGGGGCTAAGGCAGAAGGATTACTGCAAGTTCAAGGCCAGCCTGGGCTACAAAGTGAGTTCAAGGCCAGCCTGAATTGCACAGTGAGACCTTATCTCAAAAAAAAAGTAGTATAAATGGTTGATAGATAAATATATGAAAAACTGATTTTACTCAAGATTTTACTCACAGCTTGACAAACTGCCTTTATTCCCCTGCCTGCCCTTAAATTCCGTGCTGAAGACCAACTTTCTTGACAAAATGTGTAAAAATGAGAGCTTTTTTGTGTTTAGCACTTAGCCACTTTGGACAGGAGTCCCTTGAACCAGGTGTACACTTAATTTAGCCATCAGAGGAATACAAATCAAAACTGATTCCATGTCACTCTAGTCATCAAGAATACAAAAAAAAAATTAAAATTAAAAATAAATGCTGGCCAAGATGCAGGGTAAATAAACTCTCCTATGAATTTGGAAGTAATGTGAAATGTTCAGCCATCTTGACTCAGTGTTGAAAATCCTCAAAAAACTAAAAACAGAAATATCATTTAATCCAGCTATATCATCCTTGGGTATATTTCAGAAAGAATTAAAGACAGCATATTATAGTGATTTATGCATGCACATGTTTATAACAGCACACTTCAAACAACTAAGCTCTGAAAACAGCCTAGATACCTGTCAACTAAAACACAGATAAAGAAAATGTGGCATATACATGGAATATAAAGTCATCACAGAATAAAATCATGTTATTTGCGGGAAAAGGGATGGAACTAGACATCTCATGTTAAATGAAATAAGTCAGACTCAGAAAGTTATGTATTGAATGTTTTCTCTTATACGAGAAACCTAAAATATAAATAAGTTAATAAATAAAATAAAGGAGAGATAATAAAAAATTAGAAAGTAGGCTTTTGGAGATGGGAGATGGGTAAGAGTCAAGTAAAAAGAAATAGAGATGTGAGTAAAGGGATTGAAATGATCAAGTTTTTATGTGCATGTACCAACTCCCCAAAATGAGCACTACTATTCAAAATTACTAACATATATTAATAAAAAAATTGGTAAATGTTTTCAGGAAAATGGAAATGCTAATTACTCTAATTTGAGCATTGCAAACTATATACGTGTGTCAACTGTATGTATTTATGTACAATTATTATGTGTCAATTTTAAAAAGTGTTCACAGAAGTGGTAAGGAATTCAGTAACAGACACCTCTCTCGTAGTTAACTGCTCTTATGTCCAGCTTTTTTTCAGCTGAAATACACCAGGACACTAAATGTTCAGAAAAAAATTTTATTTTGGCCTGGGAAATATGGAATACTTTGGAAATATTAACTTGAAATTTCTGTGTGTATGAGAGAGAATGAGAGACAGAGAGAGAGATTCTCAGTGAAAATCTTTTTTTTTTTTTTTTTAATCGGTACCAGGGATTGAACCCACAACCGTGCACTTACAGGGCAGGCCAGCCCCCCCCCCCAGTGAAAATCTAACTTTTAGTCTTTCCTTTTACTTCATTTAGGACAGATAATTAAGTATCAGGATAATTCGGAACTCAGGCTGGAAAAATCAGATTTCTTGTGACAGGGCTTTAGATAAGTAGAACTGACAGTCAGAGGTAAATAATTATGATGAAACTTCTAACCCAAAATCCAATCGTTTTTAAATTCATCCAAATGTTTTCTATTCAGGTATGTTGAGATCAACAAGTCAGGCTGCCCCTGAATGGCCAGCTGTTTGAAAAGTGGATTGTTACTCTCATTTCCCGGGACAAGGGGCCCTCTACCCTACAGTGGGCAGGCAGTACACAAGGAAGCATCACCTTTGGCAGGAAGGGGAAGGAACAAATGGAAGCAGGGGCAGGGCCTTTATTGGGGTTTACATGGAAAGGAATAAATTAGATAAGGTAATTAGATAAATTAGATACAGAGTAAGTTTAGGATTGGATAGTTTAAAGTATTCCAGGAGGCTCTGGGCAATGGAGAGGAGGGGACCCTATAACTAGCCACAGAGTAACTTAGAACAAGGACACTGGTCTGATGTGTGAGAATTTGAAAAAAAGTTGGTTAGGGTCATGTAGCAGGAATAGGTTGATTCATACATCAAAGTTACAGAGAAGGAAAGATATTTACTCTCTAGGAATTAAGTCCTTAAATGGCCAGTCCAAGATGTCAAAGCAGCATAAAATATAGAAAATAAAAAACATGATTAATACACAAATAAAGACAGGATACTATACGGAAAACTAAAAACAGAGTCAACTTACAATTACAATGATGGCATAAAGAGTTAACGATAGTTGGAGTTTAGATCAATAAATCATATTTTAACTTGGTACTTTTATCTTTTGGAAGATTATGATGCATTTTAACTTATCTTAATACATATTAAATGCTGTAAAATAGTAACATTAAGTAACTCCAGTTGACAGTTTCTGAATAGTCACTAGTTAACAAGGGAAGTACAACTGATGAAGGAATATTAAAGAGACCTTTAAGGGACTAAAAACCATAGACATACACCATTACTGGCAAAAATTGTTGGCACAGGCCTTGAAAGAATCCTGCAAACATGTCAGTCAGTGAGGCTGATTACACAAATACAGAGCAATTAAGTGAAAGCACATGTCAGTTGTCTCATTGTCCACAAGAGGTCACTACAATCTGTCCACCTGCCGAGTAATCCTCCTGCAGAGTAGTTAGTGCAAAATTACGCTACAGGAAAAACATTACTCTTTAAGTATGTGAAAAGTGAGATTCAAATCTTCTATCTTCATGAAACAATGATTTGAAATGACAAAGTTGGCCACAGAATAGAATTAAATGACTTCTTACACCCACCCTTATGCACAGGTTTTCTATGTACAAATACAACAAGGGGTACACAGAGGGTCCCTTCTCTCTGCCTCACACCACGCCCCCTGCACATGAGGACCAATAACCACTACCCTCAATGAAAGACCTGGCTGCCCTTGAAAGGTTTCAAGAAGAATGCAATCTAACATGGTCGGTGTTAGAGAACAAAGAGGCACCCACCCTTGGTGTTTCTCAGCTCCTCCACAAGGCAGCGGGCTTCCTCCTGAACGCGGGCCTCAATGCTCCTCTTCCCCATCCCAAAATTGCGCAGGGTCATGACAGAGAAGCGACGAATCTCCTTCCATCTGTTTCCATTGCTAAAAAGGATCCCTGGTAGGATGGGAAACAAACTAGAAGGGAGACCCCAGGCAAAGAGGAAGAAACTGACCTGTGGCAGCCACATGGAAGGCCAAGATTTGCCTGAGGAGCTCAAGTCTCACCCACATAACCACTGCCCCTCACAGACACACACACACATGTGCACATATGCACACGCATGCTCTCAAATGGGCACAGGAAAACTTACCCAAGCCTTTATTAACTTTTTCAGGTACTGAAAAACGGCCTCTTCCAGCAAACTCCTCCCCAAGATCAATCAGGGCTTCCTTCACAGCTTCATACCCATGCAACACCACCGTGGGCTTTGTTCCAAAATACAGAGTGAACACAGGGCCATAGACTTTTGAGAACTGGAAATGGGAAAGCGAATGGCAGCAAATAACAGCCAAAAAAAGCTCAGCATTTGTTCTGTATGTTATGCATGATTCATTTTGATGTTATCATCATATTGATACTTTTTAGTCTGTCAAATACTATTCCACATTTTTCTGGACTTCAAACGTAAACAAGATAGAGTCTGTTCTAGCTGCCACATAAAGAATGTTTCCCATTTCCTAGGAAATGGTCAGGGAAATTACAGTGCAAACTGTCACAACTAATTAACACCTTTTACTCTGTTTTACAGGTAAAGAAAGTGAAGGTCAATGAATTTCAAATTCATGTCAGGATTCCATAGCTAAGAAATACAAGACCCAAATTTGAGCTCAAATTAGCTCATTTTTAAAAAATCTCTGAGTTAGAGATCTGCTGGCACCCTTATCTCCGAAAGAAAGCAGTCAGCACTGGTAGCATCACACAGAACAGTTTTCTTTAGGCTACACACTGATACATCACAGACAGGAACTTTGTGCTCAGCAATTAGCCTTGGTAATCATTTCTTTCATTCACTTAGGCTTAGGGTAAACCTACAGGTGTTTCCTTGACATCAGACACAACTCACTTCCTTAGAGAAGTTTAATTATCATGGCTGATATAAACGAAAAAACACCACATGTAAAGTTCATGACTTTTTAAATAAAACGTCTAACTCAAACACTTCTATTACCATTCACCTTAGGGCCAAAAAGTGACTGAAACAAAGAGGGGTAACAGCACTTTATTATTTTGACTCTACAATTTAATTATCACTCTCCTGAAAAAACACGCTAGTTATACCATTCTTCTCTTTCTGACATTGACACAGCAAAAATAATTACAGGAGTATTTCCTTTACAGTAATGTGGTTTAATAATTTGCCTCTAGTAATACATTTTATTTAAAAGTAGGAGTTAATTGTTTACCCTTCACAAGCCATTAGAGGAACGTAAAGTGTACTTACACTGGTTAAGGACTTGCTGATGTCCCTAACATCTATCTGCAGGATGTTTCCAATAACTGGGAAAGGAGTGGGGCCCGGGGGAAGCTTCCCTCTCCCAGAGCTCTGTCTCCAGAGTGAAAGGAGAAGCAGACAGGCCAGACCGAG
>PVJX010010939.1:0-55247 GCA_004027295.1 Dolichotis patagonum | reverse complement strand
ACAGCTGTTTTGAGGAGAATGAGAGATACTATGACAGCCATTCTTGGCTTCCCTAATGTCTGGTCTTGAAGACCTGAAATGCTCTCCTCGTCCTGCTCAGATCAATTCCATACTAGGTTGTTTCATGTGAATTCCCTGTATGTGACAATATGGACAACTATTTGGAAGAAAACAAGAGTCAATATGATAGAGAGTGAATATCTCCAATTGTCTAGTTTTGAAATTTATGTCTCTTACATTGCTTTCTTGTGATCTGCTTTGTTCTGTTTTGTTTTGTTTAATTTTACCCTGTATATATAATTGCATGTATATTTGGGTAAGATGAATGACCATATTGCTGTTTTTGTCAGATAGTGGGGCAGAACTGTTAACAGTCTCACTGTTTGAATGTCTACTTTACATGTTTTAACTTTGTAATTTGAACAACTATTTCCAAGAAGTCAGTATGTAATTTGTCAAGTAATAATTCCTTAGGATTTTTTGCTGTTGTTCTTTCTCTTTTTCCTTGGAATTCTCTATTGTTGCTACCCTTTATTCTGTTTTGTTTTGTTTTTTCTCTTTAAATAAAAGTAAAAAACATTTTTTAAAGATATATATTACAGTGATAAGTACATATCCATATTTATAGTAGTAGAACTTACAATAGCTAAATCTTGGGAGCAGCCTATATGTCCATCAACAGACAAATGGATAAAGAAAATATACTCTATAGACACCATGCAATATTACTGAATCATAAAGGACAAGTCTGAGTCATTTACAGACAATAGATGTACATTTAGGCCATGATGGCAAGTGGAAAAAAAAACTAGGCATGGAAAGTTGAATATTATATGATCCTTTTATATAAGAAACCCAAGGTATAAATAATTTCAGTGGGGAGATAGATCTTTTAGATATAGGAAGGGGATACAGGGATAAAGAGGGTATTGGGAGGATGGGGAAGAGGAAGTAAAAAACATTAAGATTCAATATATACAGTATATTCCAAGGGCCTAAAATGTAAACATTTAATACTTATCACAAATATGTATTAATCAAAAGTGATAAATAAAAGAAAAACTGCATAAAGACACATTACCAGAGAAGTTAAAAGCAACAGAGGAAAGACAGGTCACTTACAAAGAACTAGCAAATGACTGATGACAGAGATTCCTTTTTCAGAAGATGAGAAAACTGTTCAGTTACCTTTTATGGTAGAAGGTGTCCCTGCTAAAACCTTTTTCTGGGCACAAGTGTGGCCTCAGTTTATTCCAAGCACCAGCCAAGGGTGCCCAACACTTCCAGTCTCTGGAAGGAGGCTTTAATTCATCACAAGAGTGAAATATATGTCCTAGGTCCTTTTCTCCAAGTGTAAGCACTGGACTATCACTTCAGGGACAGTAAGAGATTGAGACAGCCCCCACTGAAATAAAATACCTTATAGTGCACCTTTAATTCTGCTACTTCTTAACCCCACCCACCAATAGGACATCCTGCTGTCACATCCCAAATAAACTATGGTACTTACATCATCAGGATGCACTTCTAGGAGAATCCAAAAAGGGTAGGGTCTCAAAGAGAGGTTTCCTGCACTCTTTATTCTCTAAACAGGCACAATGGAGGCTCCTCTTGCCAAGGAGCCTCCTTGGAGCCTCTATCTCATGCCTTGGAGTCATGGCCCCAAACATCAGGTGCATACAGGTCCACCCTATTCCCCACAGAGATACCCCGGAAAGCGTTACCTTTTAAAGTACTACTTCTGGAAAAGAGCCTAGTAAGGTAAGAGGTAACCAAAAGTATCAGGCATCCACTTAGACCCCAGGACTCTGGTTACTTGGGAAAGGCTGTGTTCCTTTCTCAGTGTCCCATTATGGAGCCCAATAAGATGATGTAAAGGGACATGTTCCAGACCATGCAGGAGTCTACTTCCATTCATTCATGAACCAAGGTTCATTGAATATCCATTATGTACAAGGAAGAAGAGAAAGAACGGAGTCACTTAACACAAAGCATAAACAGATGATAATGAGTATAACAATGATCATATTAATTATGTTTGAGAATAAAAATAAAACACACAATCATAGGGCATACCAGCATGGAAAGTATTGGTCAAAGACCAGAATGGAGTTAATGTGCAAGAAGACTCTTGCTCTTCCAAGATGGACAAGGAGAATGGTCAACTTTAGATTTTTCTAAAAATGTATAAAGTCAAATATGTCTTAAAAAGTAAAGGCAACTAGTAAAATAATGAAATGCAGAAAGGTCAGATCTAAATATACAGCCTAACATACACACACACACACACACACACACACATATTTGGGGGTTAGTTCTGAGTGGGGAGATCAAACTTGGAACTTGAGGGAATCATACTAAACTACTTCTCCAATACTTTTATCACATTTTTTTTTAATTTTTAAGACAGAGTCTCATTAAATTGCCTAGGTTGTGTTCACTCTTTTGCCTTATCTCCCAGAATGCTAGAATTACAAGCCTGTGCCACCATACGTAGCCTAAATACAATTTTATCAATAAAATCACCAAAACAAAATTAGATATGCAAGTGAATATTTATTTAAAAGGGGTCATCAAATGAGGTATTCTAAACTGTAGCCTGTTTTTATTATCTTTAAAATGAGTACATGTGTGAGAAAATATGTAGTAGAAAAAAATCAACTCAACAAAGACCAGAAAAGGAATCCAAGATGTAAAAAGTGGTGAATTATAAATATATCCTAACAAAGAAGAAATATATTTAGAAGTATCACTAGTTAAATATTCAATTTATCTATCAAAAACTATCAAATCTATCAAATATATATATAATTTCATGATGTTTTTGATAGATAAATATTTATATATAATGTGTAGTGTATATATAATGTGTAATATATGTGTATATATGTAATGTGTAATATATATGTGTATATATATATAATGTGTATATATATAATGTGTATATATATAATGTGTATATGTTCTACTGTGCATGTGTATATGTGTATTGTTTTTTAAAGCATCAGCCATGTTGATTTATAAAAACTTAGCAAAAATTCACAAAGCTGTTTATAATTTACCTCACTCAAATTCAATTATTTTGACTCAGTATATATTCTTTGAGTCATTTTGATAAATATATTGGATTAATTTGATAGAATTAAAGCCAAGTAGCATTTATGATTTCTAGATTGCTTTTCTAAATTTTTTTTATTTAAGATTAAAAGAAAAACAACAAAGCAATACAGACAAACAAGAAACCAAATACAATAACAGTATAGGTTTACAAAACAAGATGATAGGAATTTGGCAATAATTGTAATATTGTATATTGTTGCTTTCAAGAGGATTGCTTAGATTAACAGATATAGATAGACTGCTTTTCATTAATAAATATTTCATGAGTATTTTCCAAGGTTAAAAAATACAGTGTCCAACATATTTTCCAATAACTTCATGTCTTAGTCACTTTCTCATCACTGGAGCAAAATGCCCAACAACCACAGCTTAAAAGAAGAAAGGTTTAGTTTGGTTCATAGTTAGAGCATTCAGTCCAAAGACAGCAGGTTCTAAGTTGGGAAGGGTGTGATGGTAGAGTCTAGCAGAGGAGAGCAGCTCAAGTCTTGACGACCAGGAGACAGAGAGAGAGAAAAGGGAGAAGCTGGGGAGGAGGAAATTCCCTTCTAGGACACACCCCTATAACCTGCCTTTTCTGACCAGATCACACCTTCTAACAGCAAAGTCAGTTATGAACACATCCGTGGATGGATCCATTGATGAGTAGAGTACTCCTGTGATCCATTGATGAGTAGAGTACTCCTGTGATCCAATCCCTTTCCAAGAGTCCCACTTCTGAACACATTAGGCTTGGGTAGACATTCTAGATCTAAACCATAATACTGCAGAATTACTCACTATATGAATATTTTAAAATTAATTTAACCATGAGCAATTTGGGAGCCAGAAAGGTACATTCTATTTTAAATGGCATTATAAACTATCAAATGCCATCATAAGTATCTTCAAGTTTTGCCTGTGACCTTTTTGTGCTTCGTCTCATAACCATCAATCAATCTGTGTCTATGTAACTTTCAACATACTTCTTTTATTTATTGTCTATCTCCCCCAGATAGAATATAAGTTCTTTGAAGGCAGAGCTTCATCTTATTTATACCTAGTGCTGAGAACAATACCTAAGATGTAATAGTCAATAAATAATTGCTAGATGGAAGGAAAAATGGACAGAAGTAAAAAGGATATAAAAGACATTGGTATGAAAGACAATAAAATTCAAGGAAAATGTAGTCAAGATCACTACACAGAAAGTGGAAGGAAAGGCAAGAGGCTTGAGTGATCCTGAATTCTCTCGGTGATCAGGAAAGTATTTTTTGCCTGTGGATGCTGAGAGTGGAGTAGGGCTGAAAGGTCCATGGTCACTGACTAAGATCTCTGTCAGAAGCAATTCATCCTTGCTGGAGCACATTAACTACTAGGTCCCCAATAGCTTTTTACTCTGTCTTTACCGTTCCTATCACAGGTTAAACAAGACTGTGACAAATAAATTGTATTTCAATATTTTCTTCTTAGTGCTTAATGTTATTTTTTGTTTTTGTTTTGTCTGTGTTTTTTGCAGTGCTAAAAATAAAATCCAGAACCATGTGCATACTAGTTTAAAATTGAACTCTACCCACTGTCCACTAAATATATCATTGTTAATCAAAGTTGTCAAAACAAAAATATACCTCAACTAGAGAAAGCCCTGGCATAAAATTTTAAATAAAAAGATCTGTATGTTTGCCACAGTAGTCTGCTAAAGATATAGAAATCAAAGTGATGTCATACTGATATGATAAACATATAGACCAATGAAGTAGAACAGAAATTCTGGAAATAAATACTCTTCTATATTGATCAAATGGTTTTCAAAAAACTGCAAGATTACTCCATGGTGAAAGGACAGGTCTTTTTCAACAAATGATACTGGAAAAATTAGATATCCTCATGCAAAAATGAAACAGTATCTTTATCTTAAACTATACACAAAAATTGACTCAAAATGGATCCATGATGTAAAAGAGCCAAAATTATAAAACACTGTCATAGTTACTTTTCTTGTAGCTGAAACAAAATACCCAGCACCCAAAGTTAAGGAGGAAAGATTTATTGCAGCTCATACTCTGTATATGATTCGGTCCACAGTTGGTTAGCTCCAAGGCAAGACAGCATAGTAGGATGGCATCACAGGGAAGAAACAGTTCATATTGCGGCATGCATAAGGCACCAAGAAGGCAGCAGCCCTCCCCTGTTATGTCATCCAAGCTACCAGCCTTTTGGGTGGTGCCACCCAGAACTATGCTAATTCTGATCAATGGACTAATTTTGTGTCATACACCCTTAATTCCAGTATCACATGCCCTAGATCCAGCCTTTGAGAAGTTCCATCTATGTATGCATGAGGCTTTGGGGGAACATGTAGATTCAAGCTATAACAAACACTCAGAAGGAAATGGGAGGAAATATTCATGACATCAAATTTGGCAATGATTTTTTTGATATTACACCAAAAGCACAGGAAACAAAAGGTAATTTGGAATTCATAAATATTAAAAGCTTTTGTGCATCAAAGGACATGACCAAAAAAGTGATAAGGCAACCTATGAAAGTATTTGCAAATTATATACCTGTTAAACAAGTATTATCCAGACTATATAAAGAACATCTACAACCCAATACCAAAAAGACAACATAAAAATGAGCAAAGGACTTGACTATTCATCTCTCCAGAGATATCCAAATAACCAAAAAGCAGATTTCAAAATCACTAATTTCTGTTGAAAACATAAGTGATAGTTAGCTACAATGTCATGTGCCTGAAGATTCAGCACCTGGAAGGGTGAGATAGGAGGACAAACTTGAGCCCGGGGGTTGGAGATGAATATAGCCAGACATCATCTCAAAAAAAAAGGAGTGATGGAAGGTAGAAGAATGATGATAGAAATGCAATGATGATAGAAATGCAATGATGATAGAAATCTAAACCAAAGTGAAAACACTTCACACCCATTGCAGGTACTATTTTTAAAAAATAAATGTTAGCCAGAACATGGAAAAATTGGCCCATAGGCATTGTTGATGAGATTTTAAAATGGCCCAGCCACTGTGAAAAGAAGTATGGCAGTGCCTCACAATATTAAACAGAATGCCAACTGCATTTCTAAGTATAAATGCCAGGGAACCTGGTTCCTACTTTTGTAGGAACCTGAACAGATAGCTGTATGTACACCAATGTATGTAGCAGCATTGTTCACAACAGTCAATTTGCAAATAACCCAAATGTCCATTGGCAGGTTAATTAATAAGTAATATGTATATGTACACAATTACAGATTGCTCAGACTTCATAAAAGAATGAAATTCTGATTGTGAAGGAATCTTGAAGAGCAAAGTGAAATAAGACAGACACCAGAGAGCAAAGATTGTATGATTCCATTTATGTAGGGCATCTTGAGTATCAAATTTATAGAAGAAGAAAGCAATACTGGTTACCAGTAGATACTGGAGAAAAGAAAATGAGTTATTACTTAATAGTTACAGTGTTTCTGTGCAGAATGATGATGAAAATATTTTGGAAAAATGTAGTGATATTTGTACAACATTGCGAATCTGCTTAAAGGCACTGAACAAAATGTTTCAAAAGGATGGGGTGGACTTTTGGAGGAGGCTGGGGCTAGAGTTGGTGACTGACTCTTGGCCAAATGCTGGGAATATGGGTGTGAGTGGTATACTCACCCTAGGGCAGGTAGCCTGCCTACAATGTAAGAGAAGGAAAGAGGCTCACTCTTACTTCCTTTCTCATTGCTTTCAATATTTTCCACCATCATGAACAGTTGCCCATCTGTCATGCCACCTTGCCTTAAAACCAGAATTTTAACTCGGGTGCCAGATATTTCATGTCACTTACAAGAAAACTAACTAAAACAGAATTTGGTACCAGGAATGGGGTGGTTGCTGTGACATTTCCTGGCCATGTGGCTCAAGAGCCTTTGGAAATGGCTTGTGGAAAGGGGAATAGTAAAAGTTTTGGAGATACCAGCTGAAAAATTAGAGCTCAAACACCTGAGATTGTGCTGTATAGGCAATTCTTGTCAGAGCTCAGAGGACCAGGAATTCAGTAAAGATAAGGTTCAAGAAATTTCTGCTGTGAAACAGGACTGCACTGGCTGTTGGACTCCAAAATGTGTTATGGCTTGTAAGAAAGTTTGCAATTTGCTCATCTCCAGAGACTTTGCCTGAGACTGAGATTAATGGCAGTGGGCTAATCTGGCATAAGAAATTTCAAGACAGTTGAATGTTGAGGTGGTGGCATAGCACCGTCTGAGGCTCTTAGCCAGATTTATATTGAGAATCAAGAGCAAAGAGCCCAGTAGGATGATTTAAAACATTGTGAGTTTGGCCAGATAGGAAGCTCCCATAAATCTGTGGATTACAAAGGTAGAGCTGAGGAGATATTGGTTGCTGAGAAGGAATAGAAGAATAGAAAAGATGATCTGAAAGTATCACAAGAAGCACCAGGACCCCAATTTTTCCAGTCTCAAAATTTCAAAAGTGAAAGAGTTTTCTTTGTGAAGAGCACCTCGAAGCCTTTTGTTCCAGAATGGTGGAGGCCAAGCCAGGTTCCACAATGGTAACAGCATAGAGAATTTGCTCCTCATAATTAGATCCAGAGTGCTCAGTGATCCAGGCACTTGATGACTACAGACAAGAGGGAGGGAAGCCTGGCTACTGCTCCAGCTGGCAGCAAACCTCGGCATCATCCAGGTGGTGCTGGTTTTAGGTGCATGCAGAATGAAGAGTTGTGGGTTTTCAAAGGTTTGCATCCAGATTTCAGGTAGTATGCTCCTGAGAGAGAAATGTGTGAAGTTGTTAGTGTGAAGCCAAAGGTGCCTAGAAATCCCAGAAGTTTTGCGAATCCAGGAACATGGATCATCTAAGGAAACCTGCAAGGATGGAGCAAAGTGGGCCTAAGAGAGAAGCCATGGGAGATACAACCACCAGAACTGCCCTTGGGGCAGAGCCACTGGAGCCCTTTGGAGTTTGCATCTTGTCACAGATGGCCTTGGATGCTGTACATCGAGCTACAGGACTTAATGTTTGCCCTGTTAAATTTTGCACCTGTTTTGTACCTTTCCTTGTTTGTACCTTTTGGAATGGAAATGTTATTTTGTACCAATGAATGTTGGAAGTGTTTAAATTTCTTTTCATTTGTACAGGGGCTCACAGGTAACAGCTTGCCTTACATGTCAGAAGAGATTTGGAACTTGGACATTTTAGCCATGCGACACTGTTAGAATTTGGATACTCTTAGAGATGGACTCAGTGCCTTTTGAATAAAGGCATGTACGTGAATTGTTTGGGGACCCAGGAGTAGAATGTTAAGGTTTGTGTCTGGATGTCCCTCCAAAGCCTCATGCAGTCATGTGGAGCAGGCTTTTGGAGCCAGCTGACTGTATGCCTGGTGACTGCTTCATGGTCTAATGCTGGGAATAAGGGTGTGTGTGTTGTACCCACCCTAGGACAGGGAGGCTGCAGACAGTATAAGCACAGAAAGAGCTTTGCTCTTCTCTCTTCTCTCTGATTTTGTTGTCTCCCACCGCTATGAGTGGTTGCCCCTCTGCCATGCCACTGTGCCTCAGATCCAGCCCATTATGGACTGAAACTTCTACAAATTCTAAGCTAAGTAAACTTTTCCTCCTTTAACTTTGGGTTTTAGGTATTTTGTCTCAGCAGTGAGGAAAGTAACTAAGGCAAACATGTTTTGTTAGAATGTAATGTTTGTGCAACATTGTGAATCTGCTTAATGGCACTGAATTATACAGTTAAAATGGTAAATTTTCTCATGTATATTTTACCACAAAAAAGAAATAACAAATTATTCATTGTTTAAACAATATAAATGTTAAAGATTTAGAAAACTGTTAAAGACAAAGAATCACTCACAGCAGTGTCACTTTGTCCATCTGTGTCCATAACCCTCAACATTGGTGAGTGCAGTCCAGGGGCACTAGTGCCAGGGTCCCATCCTGAGCTAGGATTTCCCTCCCACTCTTTAGTGGAGTTCTGTGTCCACCTTAAGGGTGGCCATCCTGCCAGCCTCCCTCAGAGGTTTGGGACCCTACCCATTTACTGCCAAGTTACACCAGATGATGGGCTGCATACAGTCCCAAACCTGGACCCATAGTGCAGCTCACCCAGCCAGCAGCAAACTACTTTGTGCTTGCAATCAAGGGAAGTCCTTTGAGTCCATGAAGAAAGGGAGGGCTGTGGCCACAGAGTATGATGAAGCCAGTGCCACAAAAAGCCTGTTAATAGCCATAACTCAAAATAAAGATGAGAAACCTATCAAGTGTATTGTGAAAATAACAGTTTACATTTGATATTTCAGAAAAGTCATTCTATAATAACTGCATGGGGAATATTTATTTATTTACTTATTTATTTTATAGTATTGGGAATGAACCCATAGCTTTGTACCAAGCTACATTCCCAGCTCCTTCCCTCTCTTTTTTGACAGTGTCTTGCTCAGTTGTCCAGGCTGGGCTTAAACTTGAGATCCTCATGCCTCAGCCTCCCAGGAGTGCTGGGATTTTAGGCATATGCCATCACTTCCAGCTTTAAATTGGGAAATCTTGATGTGAAAGATCATTCTAAGAATCCTTGGAGAAGATCTAATTCCATGTTTTTGACAAAGAAAACATTTAAATGTGTATTTTCTTGTTATTCAAAAGTAAGGAAGTTTTAAAACTCTGTGAAAGGACAAAGCAGATGGCTTAGTATAGCAAAAAGGTGACAATTTCAGGAAAGAACAAAAGCATTGTTATTCATTGGGAGATGAGTACGTAATTATCTTCATCATTTTATAAGAGATATAAGAAGTCTTTAAATGCTGAGGATTTAGCTCAGTGATGTAAGTGCCTGCCTGGCAAGCACAAGATCATGAGTTTGATCCCAGGTACCAAAAGACAAAACAAAACAAAAAAGAAGTTTTTAAATGCAAAAGAGGGAGATCACATCAAGAGGCCAATGCTGTGAATTAACAAGACTCTACTGTGGATTGAATCCCATCCTTGGATTCTGGGCCTGTGGCAAGGAAGCAAGGATCCACTTTTGCTTATACCTATAGCGATGCTGAATCTATGGCACATGAGCTGCACTGGGCTGTACTGACAGCTCTGAAAGGTTCAGTGCCACTGCATCATGGAACATGATGCAGGAAATCCTGATGGCCAGAACTTCCAGCAAAGTTGGGACAGAACCAACAACTCTGTGTGCATGTGCGTGCGTGCGTGCATGTGTGTGTGTGTGTGTGTGTGTGTGAGAGAGAGAGAGAGAGAGAGAGAGAAAGAGAGAGAGAGAGAGAGAGAGAGAGAGAGAGTCGGTTAGTCACTGGATAGGAGGGAAGTTCAACTTTAAGAAGCGCAGGAAGGCAACTCAAGCAAGGGTGCTGGGTCCTCCTGTCTGGGGAAGGAGGCTCCAGTGGGACAGGTCTCTAGATTCTTGTCAAACCAAACCATGTCCGCCCACATCAAAGGGAGAAGCACCTTAGGTCCAGGGATTTGTTAAACAGACCCAAGGAAACACATGGTCTTGTCGATCACCGGAACCCTGCTCTCCTTGGGGCCTCAGCCCCAAGACCCTGCTGGTGACCTGGGTGCCCACCCTCCCGCCTACACTCACCCTCGTTTCCTGCTCCTGTGGGACTCAGCTCTTCACCGACACCCAATCTGCTCTGCTGAATTACTCACTCCGTAATGTATCCCTGCCCCACTGCACTCCTAGTCCTCCGCTCCGCGGGGCGGGAGCTCACAGCAGCTCCGCTCCTACTGCAGCCTGCGGCGTGGCACAGCGCCAGCAGACCCTTGCGGTAAGTACCTGTAGGAAAAGCCTCTTTCTCCCCACTAGTAATATAACTAGGTGCAGAAAGGCTCGTCTAGAAGGCGCTGCCTTGTCTGCACACAGCGGCTCGCCCCTTCTGCGAGCCGGCTCAGAGTCCTCGGTGACGCCCTGGCTGGAGGTGGCCCTCGAGCTGCAGCAGCAACGGAGGGGACCCACACCTGTGCTCTCCTGGAGCTGGGACCGCACCGGGCTCGGGTACCTGGGCCACAGCCCTGCGGGGAGCAGAGACCCCAAGAAGCGACAGACAGAGGTGGGGACAGACTCGAGACACACAAAGCGCGGGGGCGGCCTGGCGCGCACGCGGCGGGTAGCCCCGCAGCCCCGCCCCGCCGGCGGCTCAGACCTGCCTGCCGCGCGCTGCGGAGCGGGGCTGAGCGAGCCGGGCCGGGCTGGGTGCGGCGCGGCCGCCGGTTCCCTCGGGCGCCGGGCGCTGGCCGTGGTGCTGAGCGCGCCGCTCCGCTTGGCACCGCGCCCCGCCGGGTCAGGGTCTCGCCCTGCGACACTGCCGAGGCCCAGGGGTAAGTCGCGAGGCCCTGAGCGCTGGGTACCTTTCCTGAGGGTGTGGATCGGGGGGGATGGGGTCTAGCGGTGTCGCGAAGGGAGGGCTGAGTTTAAGGACCAGGGCGGGGCGCCTGCATCCCGCGGTGGCCAGCGCTCCGACGAGGATGTGGGTCCGAAGGCGGTGACCCTTCCAGGTTGGGCTGAGGGGTGGGCGAATCCTCCCACCTCAGACGCGCAGCCTGGGAGACGCGCAGCCTTTTTTGGACTAGCAGGTGAGAGCACCGGGGTCTCTGTCAGAGAAGATGGGCCGGGACTTTGGTTCCCAAAGGGCCCTTTGTCTCCCCAGCATGGGGGCGGGGTGGGTGGGGGATATTCTCCACCCTGGATTCTATCTCTGCTTACACCCCGCCCCCACCGCAGAACGCAGGATCTTTCCCGTCCACAAGAGCCATCCTTCCACCCTTCCAATGCGGAGAGCCTGTTTCAAAGACGAAACCCCGCCCCATAGCCTCTGCCCAGCCCAGCTTCCCGGAAGCTCCTCTCCAGGCCTGTGCTTCTTACTCCCGCACACTCCTTGTACTTCATTGTTGACTTTGCCAGGCACCGAGTGCTGGACAGGGGAAGGCACAGCAAATGCCGAAACTGCCAGCCCAGTATCTCATGTCTCAAAGCTTCTGCTGCGTGTGTGCTCTCGGGGGGCGGGGGGAGGATGGGGTTATTTTGCTCCATGAAATCAAACATCCAATCATGTCCATGTTTAAAAAGAAAAGAAAGGCACAGCATTACCTTCTCAAAGGAAAAAGGAAAGCCTAGACAGGAGGTCTGAAGTTAGTCGTCATGTTGATTGCTAAACTGAATGTCTGTCACCATCTTCTCTCCTCTAAACTGTGATCTGTGACCCACCCTTTTCCACCTCCTTTGACCCAAATTTTCATTTCATCTGCCACTGGAGTCACTTGTGAGAGTTAAAAAGTGACTGTTTCTTTTGCTTTTGAAGGCTGGCTCCTTATGGCTCACGAGATGAAGGCTGGGGCCCCTTTTGACACCTCAGGCTGGGTGTGGTTGACCTGGTCAGTCTACTGGTCTCATCCCACTGGGCTGTTGCTCTGGCCACTATGTCCATCTTCAGGTCTTTAAATGGTCTCTTTCCTCGGGGTGTGTTTTCAGGGTGTTCCCTCTGACTAAAATAGGCTTTCCACATCTTCTGTCTGTCCTCTACTCTCTTCTAGCTTTGGTTTAAACGTCACTCCTTGAAATGAAACTGATTAAATGGCTACAGTGTGTGGTCTCTGCCTCATGGGGGTTGCAAGTTCATTTTAGAAATGTGAGACATTTCAAGGCTGTGGTTGTCACTGAGACTCATCTTAGAAAATGAGGCAGATAAACTTTGTTAATTAAAAGTTCCAGCACAGCATCCTATTTATGAAACTTGAATATAAATAAGTGGTTAAGGTATCTCAAATAGAAATTATTTCATCTAAATAAATAGTAGCTCAGTGTCTTGGTTACTTTTCTCTTTTGCTGAGATGAAATACCTTATGACAAAAGTGGAAGAAGGAAAGGTTTATTTAGCTTACAATTTTTTGGAAGTGTCAGTCCACACTCAGCTGGCTCTGAGGCAGGGTGGCGTGGCACAGGGGCAGCTGCTCATGGCAGTGGCAGGTACCAAAGGCAAAGAAGGGCAAAGGAGTAAGTAGACTGCTTCCCTTCCCTTATGCTGTATGCCAATTGCCCACCTCTGGGCAGGTGCAGCACTCACATCGCCAACCCCAGCGCTAGAAAATGAACCAGTCACAAGCACTAGACTCAGCTGCCTTCCAAAGGCCCGCCCCACCCCCATGACCGGTCGATTGAGGTTTTGGGAGGATACCTAGAAGGAAACCATAACACTCAGTGTAGTATAGTTAGAGTCCTGGGCTTTAAAACTTTTTCAGTTTTATTGAGGAGAAAAAACAAGCACCAGAACAAATAATCACTGTTTGCTGAGCACTGCAGACAAGAAAGAGAGGGACACATTGCTTCTCTTTTGGTGGAGAGGTGTGACAGAGAAGGACCTGTTATGTTTTGGGCTGAGTTTTTCCTGAGAAACTGAGCACTTATGTACATTTGGCCCCTGCCCTCAGGCAGTGACCATGCCAGCATCTGGCTATCCACATGAATCCTGTTCTATCCTGAGGACTGACATGGAAGATGCCTTCTCAACCTGCCTCCCGCCAGGTGGCAGGCCCTCCATACAACATACTATCCATGCACACCTCCAGAGAGAGGATGGATAATGTTTGAATTTAGAAACTGACTGCAGACTAGAGAACACATGATTGTCATGGTTTTGATGTCTCCAGTTCACTGTCCTGTCCTTCAGTGATTGCCCTGTCCAGACACAGAGTTCTAGGTAAACTTAGAAATTCAAAACACAGCAAAAAAGTGAAATAAAGATAGTATGATGAATGTCTCCAAAATTCTTTCCATTGACATTACACCTTCAATTATATTTTTTCTATATTTGTGCAGGTTACCTTCATTGCCTATCATATTCAGTTTCATTTTGCTTTCCCAGATTCATCCCAAGAACACATTTATTATTGTATCTTTAGATTTCTCACAGAAGACAGTTTGGGCTATTAATTCATAGACTATCAGATTCAAATCCCACCTCTGTCATTTATCACCTATGCAACCTGGGCCAATTTGTAGATGCTTCTGTATCTGAATTTATTCTTGGTAAAATGGGTGTTAAAAGTTGCAGGGAGGGAGCCTTGTAGTGTTCAGGGTGAAAGAAGAGACCGTGAGGGCGCACGTCAGCGAGATTCTCAGAGGATGCTTCTGGCATTCTCCTTTATAAGGTTAGGGACCAAGCTGCCTGCCTAGCCAGGTGAATGTGACCATGACCCAAATCTGGGTGGTCTGACACCATGCCCAGATTGTAAGGACTGTGTTGTGTGCAGGACAGCATACTAGTGCTGGGGACAGGCCTTCTCTAGGTTGCAGAGGAATTTATGGTGTGGAACGGTACCTGTAGGTGCCTACAGGTTCTTTCTGTCTGGAAAATGATTGGACATGTGCCATCCTGTAGTGGCAGCTGAACCAATATGGTAGCCTGAAGCACTGTCCCCCAATCCAGAGTGCTGTCACAAGGGGCAAAGCTACAGGTGGCACTGAGTCCAGATTCTGCAATTCTCTTGGGCATGGCCCTGACTCCTTGTCTCCTCCTCCAGCCAAGAGTCCCCGGTACCACCTGGATGGGAGGAAGTGCTGCCCACAGGTCAGAGCAGGCAGAGGCCCCTGAGATGGCAGCTTTATCACTCTGGCTGTGGGGCAGGTCTTCTGCCTACTGGGTCCTTATGTGACATCTCAGGAACTTTTGCACTGACTGTGTCAGCAACTGTCTGGAAGTACTGTGAGGCTTCCTCAGGAGTGTGTCTCCAAGGAAAACTGGCTGACATGCCACATGCCTCTCACCTACTGCAGGCCCTCTCCCAGGGGGAGCTGCTAAGTGGCTGCAGAGCTGTCCTCCTGGAGAATCAAAGGAAACAGTCACCTTCTCTTTTTTCCAGTCTCTCCCTGGCCAGGTTGGCACAGGACAGCCCTCAGAGCAACCACTGCTGAGGAAAGAGGCCAAAGGAAAAGTGGCAGTCAAGGAGCATTGCCGTGAAAGGAGAGGCCATGTGAGCACACATCAGCGAGATTCTCAGAGGAGGCCTTTTGGCTTTCTTCTCTCTTTCTGGTTCCTGAGGACTCCAAACTTACTCCAAGGGCAGCATGCCTAAAACTAGACCCTTGCTCCACTCCTCCCAATAAGCTCCTGGTGTGCCCACCCCACTGCCCACCTTGCTTTGCCCCTACCATCCTTCTTCCTTGTCTTGGTTCAGTCAGTCCCACTCCCTTGGCATGAATCCAAGCACTCCAGTCCAGTACCTGCTTCTTTTACTCCTCGAGGTTACTAAATCCCAGTGTTTGTCCCTTAGGAAGACCTTGGAACTTTACTACCCATGTGGCATCTGCCTTACTGTCCATCTTCAGCCTGTTTGGACTTTTTCCTCTTACACCCAACAGTCAGATGCACCGGTCTCCTTAATGTCTCTGCTTCCACCCGCCCATCAGCAAGACTTCCACAGTGCTTCACTGACTTCAGAGTAAGGCAGGATCCCCCAGTTGTGCCAGGATAACCAAGTTACCTCAATTTTTGTGTTACCCAAGTCTCACCCTCAGGGAAGACCTCAGTGCCTTTCCCATGAGACTCAACCTGGACTTCAGAAACCTCTGTGTGGCAGTCTCAGCACCAGTGTCCATCAGTGATGTGTGCACAAGTAACAGCTGCCCGCCTATCTGGTTTATGATATTCTGTGTGTCCCAGTCTGCCTTCTGCAATGCCTCTATGCTTTGCACCATGAGGTTCTCTGTTTCCTATACCTTCAAGTTCTGCATGCACCATTTTAGACACTAAAGCACATCTTGTCTGCTGGCCTCTCTGTAGACTGAGCCTTGCGTCTCGCAGTCCTGGAGTGCAATGTATATCACTTCCTCCAGGGATGGTTGGCTGCTTCAGGTCTGAGAGGCAGGTTAATGGAATGCCCATTAGCTCTGTCTCCCACTGCAGCTCACTGAGTTGGATTGTCCACTTCATGCACTATGAAGGCCTATGATTTGTTCCAAGAAGGTGCAGGTAAACTGAGATGCTATTAGTGCATAACTGGCCTGAAGATGGAAGTCTGAACCAGCTGGTGAGAGAGTGTTTGGATGAGTCACAAGCTCAGGGACAGAGCAATCACAGTGCACCTAGTCAGCTCTCATTTTGATTTTTCTGTGTGCCTATCAGCTGTTTATAAGGTGGGAGTAGTGCATGAGGTTGGGGTAGGGTTATTCCAATCATCCTTCCCTCACCTCCGTGGAAAACCCACTGGGACTTCTAAACCAGTTGTGTAAGAAAAGGTGGGTAAAAGTCTCCCGAAGCTCATAGTCCCCTAATCTCAGATACTAAGTGCCTCCTGCTTTCCTCCACAGGCACAGGGCACCAGCAGCATGGAGCTGAAGAGGGGAAAGACTTTCATCAAATCTAGCCTACAGATTTCCCACGAGAGACCCTCAGACTCAGCAGCTGCTGCTCCAGGCAAGGAGGATGCAAGTCCGTGGTCAGTCTCACTGGGAGGGCAGCAGAGGCTCCATAGTGAGAAGGGGTCCCAGGCCAGTCCTAGTGCCCAAGGGCATGGCAGGAACCCCAACAAGGGAGCTCATCCCAATCCTGATGGGGGCCCTGTAGCCCTCTGTGGAGTCCCCTTTAAGCTAGTGCGGAAGAGCAAGACTCACGACAGTGTTCTAGGAGCTGGTACAGCAACCACCACCACAGGGCAGCTGGTAGGCAGCACGAGCTTCCCAGGGCCTCCCAGTGGCCCACGCATGATTGACTATCGCCACTTTGTGCCCCAGATGCCCTTTGTGCCAGCTGTGGCCAAGAGCATCCCAAGGAAGAGGATTTCCCTGAAAAGACCCAAGAAGTGCTTCCAGAACCTATTCCACATCTGCAGAAACAAGACTGAGAACCTGGCCGCCCTGGCAGGCAAAGGGAAGAGCCTGTCATCCCCTGGAGACCCATTGGTTGCTGCAGGGCAACAAGGCAAAGCATTCTTCTCCCTGGGGGAGGGCCTGGAGCTGGACGGCCTAGGCCCGGACCTATCTGACAGCGAGCTCCTGCCTGACTCTCTCAGTCTGTGCCGGGTCCTGTGCGAGGATGTGGCCTCTCTCAAGAGCTTCGACTCACTCACAGGCTGCGGAGAGATCTTTGCAGACGAGAGCTCAGTGCCATCCCTGGAGCTCAATGACAGCCCCGAGAGCCCTGCCCAGGCGTCTCAGGCCTCAGAGAGCAAGGCTCGTAGGGGCCCCTCCTGGAGCATGGAGCAGCTGGCATCGCCCACCCAGAACGAGGTTTCCAATTTCACTAAGTTCTGGGACAGTGTGAATCGCTCTGTGCAGCAGCAGCAGCAGCAGCAGCACGTCCTGCTGGGCCCATGGCCACCAGGCCCCCAGGGGACAGACAGAGCCCAGCTCAGGCCTGATATGGCTGGGCTGGTCGAGCTGCCCCTGTTCCCCCATAGGGGCCCTCCCAGTGGATCCAAAGCCAGCTCTGTAGACACAGGCACCCCCAAAAGCGAGCAGCCAGAATCCGTGTCCACAAGTGATGAGGGCTATTACGACTCCTTCTCACCAGGCCTCGAGGAGGACAAGCAGGAAGCCTCAGGCCCCAGCACACCGGCGGCTGCCTTTCCCCGGGACAGCTACAGTGGGGACGCCCTGTATGAGCTGTTCTATGACCCCGGCGAGGGCCCTGTTGGCCCGAGCCTGGATGATGAGCTCTGTGTGTCAGAGAGTCTGTCAGGTCCGGCCCTGGGGACACCACTCTCCATGTGCAGCTTCCACGTGGGGGCTGAGGAGAACCTGGCCCCAGCACCAGGCCCCGACCTGCTCAGCCAGGGCTTCCTGCAGAGCTCCTGGAAGGGCAAGGAATGCTTGCTGAAGCTCTGCGACACGGAATTGGCCATCACCATGGGCATTGTCAACTGGCTCCGCCGCACTCCACCTGCTGCCACCCCTTCCCCCGTGGAGCCTGAAGACCCAGGCAGCCTTCCTAAGGACCCCTGGGGACAAGAGGAGAAACTGGAGGGGAAGAGGAACCAAGGCCCGGATACAGGCAGAGCCACAGTATGCTCAGCACCTGGCAGGAAGGTGCACTTGAACACTCACAGCCCGCTGCCCAGAGAGAGCACAATTCCAAGGGGAATGGCAAAGGGGACCATGACCCCATCCCAGGATCCCCCCATGGAGCAAGGGACCCAAGGCCACTCTGCAGGCTCATTCTCTGTGGAGTCTGCAGCCACCACAGCAACAGATACTTCTAGGAAAAGCAAAGCTATAAGCCCACCTGCCTGGCCCAGTTCACAGAAGGTAGTGGGGCCACCTGGAAACCTGAGGCATTGCCAAGGCCCCTGGAGGCCTGGTTATGGGCGGAGGACCCTAGAGGCAGGGCCTGCACTAGCGGGCTGTCTGGCCCACGTGGCAGCCCTGCAGATCCACTCAGATGGCCAGCCTCCAAGGCAGGACATAGGCAGTGGGCTCTTCAGGCAGCCTCAGGCCTGGAGCCCTGACTTTCTGCAGCAGAAACAGACTAGTAGCTTCCCTAGTGGAGTCACTGTCTGTTGCCTGCCCTCCTTGGTCAGCTCACAAGAGCAGAAGCATCCAGACCTCATCTTGAACCTGACTCAGCTCAGGATGGAGCCCGGCAGCCTGGGGGCCAAAGCCTGTGCCTCTGTGGAGGAACTGAACCTGCAGCTCAGCCCCAAGGCTGCAGAGCAGGCAGCACACAGGAGTTGTCTGGACTGTGGGCCTCCCTCAGCTCCTGCTGCCCAGGGGAGCCCCTGAGGCTACTCCCAAGATCTCTTGAGCCTTACTCTGGACAGCCAGTGGTAAAGCGTTCCTCTACAAGTGTCTCAAAATGCTGTCACGGACTTCTGGCCTGATAAGCTGGAGGCGGGGGCCCTCAGGCCAGTCATGGCAGAACCCCATCCATAACACAGGCTCACCCTCACCATAACCATGTCTTTGTGGCCATATTCAAGAGATACTAAGACCCACATCTCTATGTTTTTCTCTTGATGTAAGGGCTGTGTTGGAAGCAATGGGAGCAGGACTCAGGCAAGTAAGAGGTGGGACATTTCCATGCGGAGGTATCTTCAGCTGACCCAAGGCCAAAGACAGCTTGAAACTGCAAATTGTTCCTCAAGAAACATGTTGGAGAGGAGCTCAGGCCTGAGACTGATGGAAAAGAAATGGTCCACATTGCAAATGAGAGGCTGAGAGAGTCGGTCTGTTGGCTTGTGTTGTGTGAGAAGGGTGAGGTCTAAGGCTCAGCACAAGAGCCAGATGTGTAAGCTCAGGAGGGCCTTCTGGCCCCGCCCCATGAGCTCTCTCCCAGTCTTGGGAACCCAGTACAGAACCAGCCCCACCTCCGCAAGAGTCTCAAACCAGCCAGGATCATGCATTACTCGGCAACCCTGCCCAGCTGACAGGACCCTGCCCACGTCTGTTGATAGGTGTTTTGGAATTCTCTGTCACAAACTGTCCTGTGCGAGTGATAGTTTTCCTCCTCTTGCACTCTCCAACTGAGGCCATGGATGGAAGGACACTCTCTGGGGGGAGAACCCCATTACTTCTTCCCAGCTTTCTTCCTTCAAGTAGCAAAAGTGACTCCACTCCCTCCACACTGTTAGTATCCCCATTCCATCTTCAGGAAAATTCACCTTGAGTAGGGCTGCACACATTCACAAAGCTGTACCAGATGGGCAGCACCCAAATATGCAGAACTGTAAAACTGTAAAAACTGGAGAAGGCAGCTGGTATCCTCAGAAAGGTCAGGTGTCCTGGCCCAGCATCAAGGCAGCAGGTTCAGGGACAGATGGCCCATCCCCTTCCTTTAGGATTAGCTTCTACCTCAGCCAGAACACTGCCATGGAAGGCAAAGGACAAGATGTTACAGGCACCTCTGAAATTTGTTTCTAGGGGGAAGGGAGAGCTTAGGTCTTTGGAAAACTACCAGAGAAGTCACAGTTCATCCAGAACTTCTGAGGGGAGGGGAGGGAGTTGCGTCAGCTCTGGCGGGGAGGAATTTCAGGTAAGGCTGCAGTGTCACAAGATAGCCAGGCTCTCTCATGGTGCCTGACATTGACTTCAGGCTAGAAATGCCCCTGTGGCCATTATTCACAGCAGTGCTGAGGCCCACAGTATGCAGGACACAGGCTACACATCCTAGATTCAAATGCTACAACAAGGTTCCAGACCAGTCTCTCCAGCCCTGAGATATGGAGGAGTCTTAGCACCAGCTCTTCTGTGAAGCCATGTCTGATTCCTTCTCCCAGGAACTCTCATCTCCCAGCCTCCCCAAATCATAACCACATTACTGAGTCTAGCTGTGAGCAGGTTACAAGTAGACCCCCCACACACAACTACACCAACCTAAATGCACTTCTTATCCTCACTTCTCAAGCCTAGAAACCAAGATACGGACAATCCATGGCCACAAAGAGTGTAGGATTTGAATCTCACCTTCAGCTGCAAGGCCCCTGCTCCTCTGCGGCTCTGGAACTTCCTCCTGAGTTTCCATGGTGAACAGCTCCCTTAGATCCTTCCTGCTCTTGTTCTTTCAGGCCGCAGAAGTCTGAGCCTGCTAGAGTGCTAGCCACATGTCTTTTTGTGAGTAAGCTGAGAACCTAGGGGGAGGCCACCCTCCCTCAGTCATGGACCTGTGGCTCTGTACCATATCCGACCGAGTAAGTGCTCAGTAAATACTTGCTAACAGAATGAAGTGTTGAAGCATGTTTTTCCACTTTCCTCTTGACCATGAACCTTGTGCTTGGAGAAAAACAGAATAGAGATTTAAATCCAACTCTACTTGACAACTAAATGTCTCTCCCACAGCAGGGGGCAGTATATTTAACATGCCTTGTAATGCAGTGCTTCATGATTATGGGGTAAAATCCAACCAGGCCCCAAAATGGCAGGAACCAAGGTGGCCAAGTCTGGAGAGGAAGCCTGGAGTCAGTGGAGGTTGGGCGGACACCTAGGAAGCAGGGCCATGGCAAGGTGTGAGCTGCTCCTACTCAGGGGGGAAGAGGCCTGGTCTGGCATTTCAGAAGTACTGCTTATTTCTAACCATCTCAGAAACAGTTCTCCATGGGAAATGAAACCTTAAGAAGCAGTTTCTTGGGGCCTACTGTGGCCATGGCAAGGGTGACAGAGTGGCCCAACACCAGAAAGCTGGGGAGCTGGACCTGCTATGGAGGCCAGGAGGGCTGGGGAGCTGGACCTGCTATGGAGGCCAGGAGGGCTGGGGAGTGAGAGAGGCAGGACTGCACTGGGATGGGGCTGGTTAGGAGGCAGAGCTTTGGGAAGAAGAAGGGCCTCACCTGGACTGGAAGGGAAGAGCCTGCAGACTGTGCCAGGAGATGCTGCTCACCTCTCCTGGTCTTCTGTTTCATTTTATTTTCTGTAATGGGAAAAATCTGTGAGGTAAAAAGGAAAAAGCCACAGGGGGAAAAATGGTGAAAAACAAAATTTTCATCCTTTCTCCTTAACCCTCTGTTACAAAATTTACTCAAACTAATACTCATACCAATTCAAACAGTGCGAAGCCAGCACCTCCCTTCAATCCAGTCCACACTCCTGCAAACCCTCCTGCCCTTTCCGGGTCTTTCAGTCCTTTTTTCCCACCATTATTTCCCCATTCATCTTGGCGTCAGCCTTCTTCCTTCAATGACAGCAGGCAAAACACAGTAGACAGCCACAAAACTAAACAGATTCTAGTCAATGGATACTCAAGTTATTTCCCATTTTTGTTTTACAGTGCTGCACTCCTTTATTCTCATGAATATTTTCTATTAAAGTCCTCACTAAAATTGTGAAAAGAATTTACCTTAACAACAAAAAAGATGCATTTTGTAATGAACAATGTATTCTGCTTCCATGGCCCACACCACTGCAATTCTCTTTGATACTGAACCTGGGGCCTTCTGGCTTGATGAGAGACTGTCAAGGATGATGAGCAAGCAGGCAGGCAGAGCTTTATTGGAAAGGCTTTGCTTCCAGGAGAGGAGGCTGATAGACAGCAGGCTGGCCTCTTAGCAAAGAAGTGAGCTTTTATCAGGGGTGACCACAGTGGGCTAATGTTGAGAAATTGTCATTGGCCCCAGGCACAGTTTCAGAGGTGTTTTCTTTTCCATGCAAACATCTCAGCCTTGAGGAATGGGGGCCAGTTTATCACAGGACCTGTTATATTTATTCCATCAATTCCCCATCCTACACAAATATCGTGGCCTTGTGGTAAGGACAGGCCACTGCAGTTGCTCTGGGAACACATGGGCGGTGGAAGTATTGGTGCTAGTGATGACAGTGGTGGTGTACAGTGGAAGAAAAAACAAGCCGTACTTTTAGCAAGTAACAGGTTGAGGCTCCAGCATTTATTTGTCCTCTGTCCCTCTGCAGTGACCCCATCTAGTTTATTCTTGAACATTCTATGGCAAAAGTATTTGAGCTTTAATGATGCATTTGAATTTTGAGGTTGATAAGGTGTTTCAAAGTGTGAGAATTAGAAAAGAACACACACCATGCTTCTAATTGCTCACAGGCTTTTAATTGGTTCATGCCCAAGAGGCCATCTGCTCTTTGTCCTTGTGGTGAACGCTGTCTCCTATTGAGGTCCTGATGTTGACACCTGGACTCCTGGCTGCCAAACATATATCACACGTCTTGGCACTGAAAGGGAAGTGGTTGATTTTTGTTACTACATGTGAAGGCTTTGGAATTCATCATCACATCCTTCAAAAGAAGAATCTGGACAAATAAAATCAGTGACTTTGCTTGCCCCATCAGAGATTTGGTATCTGAAATCAAGGCCTCCCAGAAACCTAGAGAGATCTCTGGCTGGTGCAGAAGTCTAGAAATGCCACAAACTGGTGGGAATACTCAACTAAAAATTCTGACAGGTTGTTGCTTGGTGTGGAGGGAGTTGTTGGGCAGTAAGAGAGACCCACAGTTTTGGCAACTTCTCGGGGTTAGGGTCACAAAAATAGCCCCCACCGTGCTTAAAGAGCCAGTGAGCTCTATCAGACTATCATTTGTGACACATGGAAGTTAAAACAGCATAAAAAATAAGGGTTATGGAAAAAGCAATCTAAGCAAGAAAGTTTAGCTGTGGCACATCTATGGTAAAGGAAAACACCTCAAATCAATAAATAATACTTTGTATCTTAAGAATCCAGAAAAAAAAGAGCAAAACCAGCATTAGGAAATAAGTAATAGAAGTTAAAGGGGAATAAAAAATAATAGAAAAATTAGCAGAATCAAAAGTTAGCACTTTGAAAAGATCAACTAGATTGACAAATGTTTAACTACATTGAAGATAAAGAGGGAAGATGCAAATTACTAAAATTAGAAATGAAACTAGTACCAATAATATCAGTTTTACAGAAATAAAAAGGATTATAAGAGAATTCTCAGAACATTTGTGTGCTAACAAATTGCATTAACTACATGAGATGAATAAATTTGTGGACACATATCTGCCAAAACCAATCATGATAAAATAGTTAACCTGAGTAGACCTATGCTATGGCTAGTAGAAAACCTGAATTAGTAATCCACAGCCTCCCCGCAAAGAAAAACCCAGGACAACATGGCTATACTAGCAAATTTCTTCAAATGTTTATGAAGATTTCAACAGCAATCCTCAGATTTCTCCAGAAGAGGCAAGAATACTTCTTAATCATTTCATGAAGCCACCAGTACCTGCTATCAAAGCAAGATAAAGACAGCAAAAGAATATTAAACACCAACATCCCACTAATACAGATGGAAAAAATCCCCCAACAAAATGCTAGCAAACTGAATTCAGCCTCATATTGAAAGGATTACACAGCAAGTTCAAGAGTGTCAATCCTGAAGTGCATAGTTCAATATTCAAAACCAAAACCATATACGATGGCATGTTAATAGACCAAAGGAGAAAACCATAATGATTATCTCAATTAATGCAGAAACCTTTTACAAGACCCAATACTCTGATAAAAATGATTTTAAAAAATACTCAATGAACTAGGAATAAAAGGAAACTTCCTCAACACAGCAAAGGCAAAAATTCACAGCTAACATCATCCTCAATGGTAAGAGAATAAAAGATTTCCCCTATGGAGGATCTGACCAAGATCCCCAATCTCCCAAATGAGTGTATAATGAAGGCTTAAATAAATGAGACAAGAATGCGATTTTAGGGCTCCAGGAGGATCAGAACCCTCTAGCAGAGTTCGAGACTCTGGGGGCTGAGACAAAGAGCTTCTCTGGGTGGAATATTACTAGGTTTTCAAAGAGAGGGAATATTGAGGAAAGCTTGAGAACTGAGCAGGACCTTGGGAGTCACTTCAAAGACTTCTCCAAGTAGTAAATTATGCCAATTTAGAAGTTTCTTATCTCCATGATGATATTTATGGTGGGAGTGAGTCAGCAGGAGTGTGAGGCAAACGTGATAACCGCTACACCACGGGAACCGCTGAGTCAGCAGGAGTGAGACGCCTGCAGCCACAGTCAGTATCTACTTAATTGGGGTTTGAGCCAGGTGTCCTCAGCAGCAGCCTTACCTTGCCCTTTGAGGTGTCTCTGGTATCACAGGCCACTACAGGCCTCAGCCAGGACCAGTGATTCATGGAGGTTCACTTGCCATGAATCTGCTGCCCATCTCCAGACAAGAGGCCTAGGCCTAGGACAGACTTACAGATAAACATAGAAAGCCAATTAATTAATTTTAAATCCTGCTCAGAGCTGCTTCATTGTGGTCTCCAACATTTCCCCTAAGATCAGGAACAAAACAGGAAAGTTAAGTTTCACCACTTCATCTGATTGTGGTGCAGGAAGTATTAGCCAGAGCAATTAGGAAAGGAAAAGAAACAAAATACATCAAAGTAGGAAAAGAAGAAGTACATTTTTTTTTTCTGTTCCTAGATGACATGATTTTACATCTAGGAAACCCTAAAAATTCCAAATAAAAAATTTAAGTTCATTCAACACATTGTTAATATCCAGAATGCATAAGTAACTACTACAACTCAACAACAGGAAAGACAACTCAGTTTTTTAAATGAACACAATACTGGAATAGACATTGCTCTAAAGATATACAAATGCCTTATAAGAACACAAAAAATGATCAAGATCCTTAAGAATTAGAAAACAGAAAATCAAAACTATAGTAAGACACTACTTCATACCAGGTAGGATGACTGTTTAAAAAAAAAAAGAAAAAGTGTATCAGTCTGTGTTTACTAGAGAGACAGATATGACACAAGATACACAAATATTTAAGAATTTACAAGATTGGCTTATGATGGCCACCCAGCATTGGGTGTGGGAGAGACAAAGGGTCTGTCTGCACACTGAAGATCTGAAGGATCCAATCAAAGGCCTGGAGCTCGCTGCAGTGTCCTGTGTGAGTCCACATCAGGAGACTGAAGACTCTGTGATGGACAGTAGGAGTCAATGGATAGGAGAAAGTGAAGCCTGGAGCTCCTCATAAGACAGAAGCAATTCTTCCTTCTTTCTCTCCCTTTTATACCATTCTAGCAATAATCCTCCCTAGGGTGGGTCTTCCACATTCACAACTATGCTGAGCCATTAGTTGGGTGTTTTTTTTTTTAACCCAAATTGACACAGTCAAAGGTGTTGGTAAGGTTATTGGAAAAATTGGAACTCTGGTAGGAATGTAAAGTGGCCCAGTTTCATGGCAAAGGATTTAGCAGCTCTTCAAAAAATTAAACATACAATCATCTAAGTATAGAAATATACCATAGCTGAACACAAGAAAAACTTATCAATTCCACTCCTGAGATTATACCTAAGTACACACTCAAAAGAAATGAAAGTGAGAACTGAAACAGGTACTGGCATGTGACTTCATCAAAGTATTCACATTACTCAAAAGGTGGCAACAACCTATGTGTTCATCTGGACATGAATGAATAAATGGAGTGTGGCATAAATACATGTTGAGCATTATTCAGCCTGAAGATGGAATGAAATTCTGTTGTAAGCTACAATATAGAAGAGCCTTGAAAACATTATACTTGGCCCCAGGGGCTCTGCCAGCCCCAGTTCTCCACGCCCAGCTTCTGCATCTCAATTAAGAGAGCCAGGAGTCTGCAGAGGAGTGGAGATTGCCCAAGGTGAGTTCCAGTGACCTGGGAAAAGTTGGAGACCTATGTTCCAGCTTTTGAGTTTCTGGGGAGCTACTGGGATGCTGGACTGGATCCAGAAGATTGCAGGGCCTCAGTCAACCAATGCTCAGCGGCCTTGTTTCAGTCCAGGAGGCAGGAACCTTGCACAAGGACTCTGGGCTCAATTGGGCTGGCCTGGGGACAGCTTGAGACAAGCACTGCCAGCTTGTCTGAGGTCATATCCACACCCCTAGGACAGGATATTGTGCCCAGGGCTTTACTGGACCCGGTTCTCCATGCCCAGCATCTGCATCTCAATTAAGAGAGCCAAGAGTCTGCAGAGGAGTGGAGATTGCCCAAGGTGAGTTCCAATGACCTGGGGAAAGTTGGACACATACATTCCAGCTTTTGAGTTCCTGGGGAGCTACTGGGATGCTGGACTGGGTCCAGCAGATTGCAGGGCCTCAGTCAACCATGCTCAGTGGCCTTGTTTCAGTCCAGGAGGCAAGAACCTTGCTTGAGGACTCTGAGCTCAATTGGGATGGCCTGGAGACAGCTTACGACCAGCACTACAAGCTGCTGAGTTCATATCCACACCCCTAGGACAGAGGATTGTGCCCCATGGGTTTCTCTGGCCCCAGTTCTCCACACCCTGCTTCTGCCTCTCAATTTAGGGGGCCAAGAACCTGCAGAGGAGCTGAGACTGCTCCAGTAGCTGAGGGTGCAGGAGGAGATTTGCAACACACCCAGAGGAAGCTTTGGAACACCACTCAAACCAAGGAAATACAGAAAAATGACAAAAGGGAAGACCAAAAGGCAGGCACAAATCACCAGCCCATCTCAAGAAAGCCTGGGAGCCATGTACATAGAAGAAAATAGAAGCCATTCACCTGAAATGACTGAAATGATATCAACTGAAATAAAGAAGCAACTAGGGGAAACTATGGAGAAATTCAAATTAGAAATAATTGCCCAGGTAAAAGAAGAAATGATAAAAGTAGTGAAAAAAATAGTAAACACATCTAGTGAAGACACAGCTAAAAAATTAGAGGAACAAAGCAAACAGATACAAACCCTGAATGAACTCTATAAGAAACAAACAGAATACATAAAGCAGATTCAAAGAGATATATAGGAAATCAAAAATTCTATTGAAAGTTGCCAAAACTATACCAATGAAAGTGAAGATAGAATGTCACACCTCAAAGATAAGATTGCAGCTAGTGAACAGGAGAGGAAAGATCTTTTAAAAATAACAAAGAATCAGGAAATAACAATTCAACAGCTGCGAGCTGATGCAAAGAAAAATAACATAAGATTAATAGGGATAAATGAAAAAGAAGGGAACAGCCAAAATGATATCAAGAGGATGTTTACAGAAGTAATAGCTAAAAACTTCCCAAACATGAGAAGGGAAACTAACATTTGGATTAGTGAAGCATATAGAACTCCAAATAGCCATAACCAAAATAAAACTACACCCAAACACATAGTAATCACCATCCCAGAAATCCACCATAAGAACAGAATACTAAAAGGTGTCAGAGAGAAAAGACAGATCACCTATAAAGGAAAACCTATCAGAATCACAGTAGACTTCTCAACACAAACAATGAAGTCAAGAAGAGCATGGAGTGAAGTATTTCAGATCCTAAAGGAAAACCACTTCCAACCCAGACTGACATACCCTGAAAAACTGTCCTTCAAAATGGATGGAAAAATAAGATACTTCCGTGACAAAGAACAGCTGAAAAATTTCATGACCACAAAACCAACCCTACAAGGAATACTGCAAGATATTCTAGATACACATAGGATAAACCCACCAAGCAAGGTAGACAATTAAATAGAATGGAAAGCTAAAGATACAACAGCAGAAAGATAACATGTCAACAATAAACCAATATATAACAGTTATAACCATTAATGTAAATGGCCTTAACTCACCAATCAAAAGAAACAGACTGGCAGAATGGATCAAGAAACAACATCCAACCATATGCTGTCTACAAGAAACCCATCTTACCCAAAAGGAAACCCATAGACTGAAAGTCAAAGGATGGAAAACAATACTTCATGCAACAGGAAACCAAAAAAAAAAAAACCACAAAAAAACAAACAAACAAACAAAAAAAAACCAGTGACAGTAGCAATCCTTTTTGAAGACAATGTGAACTTCAAACCAAGAATGATCCAAAGCGATAAAGAAGGCGATGACATACTAGTTAGGGGAAAACTTCAAGAGGAAGAGATAACAATCTTAAATATATATGCACCAAATGCCAGACCACCCAGCTATACAAAGCAAATATTAACAGAAATGAAAAGTCAAATAAGCAATAATACAATTATAACAGGAGATTTCAACATGCCATTGACACAGAGGGACAGATCAACTAGACAGAAAATCAGCAAAGAAATAACAAAACTGAATCATACCTGTGAACAAATGGACTTGATAGATATATAGAGAGTTTTCCATCCAACAACATCAGAATATACATTCTTCTCAGCAGTACATGGGACATTCTCTAAAATAGACATATAATATTCCACAGAACATATGTAAGTAAATGCAAAAGAATTGAAATTATCCCATGCATGTTATCAGAGCACAGTGCCATGAAATTAGAAATTAATGATGAAAGCAACTGCAAAAATCTCACAAACACATGGAAACTGAGTAATACACTCTTGAGCAATCAGTGGGTCACAAAGGAAATTAAAGAAGAAATTAAACAATATCTACAAGCAAATGAAAATACAAACACAACTTACCAGAATTTGTGGGATGCAATGAAAGCAGTCCTCAGAGGAAAATTTATTGCACTGAGTTCCCACATGAGGAAGACAGAACAAACACAAATAAACAACCTGATGCTACAACTCAAACATCTAGAAAAAGAAGAGCAAGCCAAGACCAAAGCCAAAAGAAGGGAGGAAATTATAAGGATTAGAGCAGAAATTAATGCAATAGAGACTAAGAAAACAGTACAAAGGATCAATGAATCAAAAAGTTGGTTCTTTGAAAGAATAAATAAAATTGATAAGCCCCTGACCAACCTTATTTAAAAAAGGAAAGAAAATACTCAAATTCATGCAATAAGGAATGAAAAAGGTGAAATTACTGCAGACTTGGTGGAAATACGGAAGATCATCAACACCTATTTGAAAACATCTACACTCATAGGTTCGATAACACAAGAAATAGACAGATTCCTAGATACATATGAACTACCAAAGCTAGATCAAGAAGATGTAAAACTGCTGAATAACTTAATTTCCATTACTGAAATTGAAAATGTAATTAAGTCCTTTCCAACAAAGAAGACCCCAGGCCCAGATGGATTCACTGCAGAATTCTACAAGAAATACAAAGAAGACTTAATGCCAACACTCCTCAAACTCTTCAATGAAATTGAAAGGGAAGCAATTGTTTCTAAGTCATCCCTGGAAGCAAATATTACTCTACTACCAAAACCAGAGAACGACCCAACTAAAAAAGAGAACTATAGGTCAATCTCCCTAATGAACATAGATGCAAAAATTCTCAGCAAAATATTAGCAAACAGGATCCAGCAAGTCATCAAGAAGATTATTCACCCCGACCAAGTGGGATTCATCCCAGGAATGCAGGTATGGTTCAGCATACATAAATCAATAAATGTAATCATATCAAAAGAGCCAAAAGTAAGAACCATGATCATCTCTATAGATGCAGAAAAAGCTTTTGATAAGGTCCAACACTCATTCATGATAAGAACCTTACAGAGAATTGGAATAGATGGTTTTTACCTCAATATGATAAAGGCCATCTATGACAAACCTACAGCCAGCATCATATTAAATGGCCAAAAACTGAAAGCCTTTACCTTAAAATCAGGTACAAGACAAGGATGTCCCCTGTCACTGCTCCTATTCAACATAGTACTGGAAATACTAGCCAGAGCAACTAGACAAGAGAGAGAAATAAAAGGAGTAAAGATAGGAAAAGAGGAAGTTAAATTATCATTATTTGCAGATGACATGATACTTTACATAGAAGAATCCCAAAACTCCATTGAAAAACTCCTAGATATAATAAATAAATTCAGCAATGTAGCTGGATACAAAGTCAATACTCAAAAATGATAGCATTCGTATACACTAACAACAAAAATACTGAGAGAGAGGTAAGAGAAGCCACACCTTTCATGCTAGCATCCAAAAAAATGAAATACTTAAGAATTAATCTCACAAAAGAAATAAAAGAGCTATACAAGGAAAATTATAATATCCTGAAAAAGGAAATCAAAGAAGACCTCAGAAAATGGAAAGACATCCCCCGTTCATGGATAGGAAGAACAAACATTGAGATAATGACCATGCTACCAAAACTACTATACAGATTCAACGCAATCTCAATCAAAATACCACTAACATACCTCATAGAACTAGAGAAATCACTCCTAAAATTCATCTGGAACCAGAAGAGACCTAGAATAGCAAAGGCAATTTTAAGCAGCAAAGGCAAGGCAGGAGGCATCACAGTCCCTTATTTGAAATTATACTACAAAGCTACAGTAAAAAAATCAACATGATACTGGAATAAAAACAGACCTGAAGATCAGTGGAATAGATTGAAAGATACAACCACAACCACAAACTCACTCAACCACCTTATCTTTGATCAAGGGGCCAAACATGCTCACTGGAAGAATGACAGTCTCTTCAACAAATGGTGCTGGAAAAATTGGCTATCCATATGCAGAAGACTAAAACTAGATCCATGTCTATCACCATGTACTAAACTAAAATCTAAATTGATCAAAGATCTAAATCTTAAAACAGAAACACTAAATCTGTTGGAAGACAAAGTTGGTAAAAATCTCGAAGATATAGGGGTAGGTAGAGAATTCATGAACAAGAATCAAACTGCATGGGAAATACTTCCCAGAATCAATAACTGGGACCATATCTTACTAAAGAGTTTCTGCATGTTGAAAGAGATTTCCAGCAGAGTGAAAAGAAAACCCACAAATTGGGAAAAAACTTAATGGATTGTCCCTCAGACAAAGGACTTCTGTCTAGAACTTATAAAGAATTTTTAAATATCTGACCTGCAAAATTCAAAGACCCAATCCAAAAATGGGCATCTGAAATGAATACACAGTTCTCAGATGAAGAAATACGAATGGCAAATAAATACATGAAAAAATGTTCATCATCATTACTCATGAGAGAAATGTAAATTACTCTGAGATTTCATCTCACACTGAGATTCCATCTCACTCCAGAAAGAATGGCCAGGATAAAAAATAAAAAAAAAAACTACCAACAACAAATGCTGGAGAGGCTGTGGGGAAAAAGGAATTCTTCTGCACTGTTGGTGGGAGTATAGACTGGTGCAGCCACTGTGGAGGTCAGTCTAGAGATTCCTCAAAAAGCTAGGTTTGGAAGTCCCATTTGACCCAGCTATTCCACTTCTAGGCATATTCCCAGAAGAACTGAAAACATCATACCACAGTGATATATGTGCACCCATGTTTATAGCAGCCCATGGAACTGTCAGCAACCCCTTCCACCACCTGAAGTACCTTAGTGGGCTGGTGGGAGCTTTGGCAGCCCCTTCCTCCCACCTAGAGGACCTCAAAAGACTGGTGAGATGGTGGTGAGTCCCCCACACACACACAAGCAGAGGACATCAGTGGGTCTACAGCAGCCTCAGCAAACACTCCACCCACCTGGAGACCTTGGCGAGCCAGAGAGAGTGCAGGTGAGTCTTTTTTCTGTACAGAGAACCCTGGGTGGGCTGTCAAGAGCTCCAGCAAGGCCTATCTCTACCTGAAGAAATCCAACTAGGCCTGTGAGACCCCCAATGACACAGTAAGGTCCCAGGTCGGACACACACTGTAGACAGGTAGATTGGGCAGCCTGGGACAGACTGAAACCACAGTAACAATACAAGCTAAGGGTCAATTCACATCAATACCCCGAGGCTAGTGAACCTAGAAATAATATAGGACTCATAAAACTGGTCCACAGGAGGAATTCAGGTGACTGGTCACACCCTTACACTGTAGGACCCAGCAACTAGGTGAATGTCAGTCACCCAGTAGGATCCTGAGCCACACACGATGGGCAGTCAAGACTAGCAGGATTGAAAAGACTGAAATCTTATTCCAAGATGTGAAAATGAAAAAGCAAAATGCAATCTCAAATCCCCAGCCCATCTGGAACAAGTACGAGACATTGAAATAGAGATCACTGGAAATCACATACTTGAAATTTCTTTTTTTTGAATGGGGATCAAACTCATGACCTTGCATTTTCCAGGCTGGCACTAATGCAGCTGAGCTAAGTCCCTGGCCCAGGAAATTTCTGAAAAGGTAGCAAGTGTAGTAAAGAAGCAAATCTATGAGGATATAGAGAAAATCAGATCAGAAATAATCCCTCAGATAAAGAAAGAAATGACATCCTTAATAAAGGAGTTGCTCAGTATAGCTAGATAAGACATAGATAAAAAAAAAAGTACAGGAGCATGGGAAGATGATGGAAAACTTGAATGAACAATATAGGAAAATAGAATGCATCAAACAGATTTAAAGAGATATCCAGGAAATTAAAAATTCCATTGAAAGCTGGCAAAACTGCTTGAATGAAACAAGATAGACCTTGAGGCCTTGAAGACAGAATCACAGCTAGCAAGCACAAGTGGAAAAAACTCTTAAAAATAACAAGGAACCATGAAATAACAAACAGATCCAAGATGATGCAAAAAAAACCAATATAAGATTGATATGTGTCAATGAAAACTCAAGTCAATGCAAATAACATAAACTGTTTTCAAAAATAATAGAAAATTTCCTAACTATGGGAAAATTATCTGATATACAGGTAAGTGATGCATATAGAAGTCCAAAAAGCCATGACAAAAATAAATCTATACCCAGACATATAATAATCAAGATCCCAGATATTCAGCATGAAAACAGAACATTAAAAACTTTTAAAGAAAAGAAACAGCTCACCTATCAAGGAAAGCCCATTAAATCACAGCCAACTTCTCAGCATAAACCCACAAGTCAAGATTACCTTGGAATGAAGTATTTCAAGCCCTGAAACAAAACAACTTTCAGTGGCCCTGAAGCAAGGCCAGCAGATTGCTTGTAGCTGCTGGTTTCAAACAGGAGCCTAAAGAGAATTCTTTCTGTGGTCTGTTGGTCATTTCAGAACTTTGGAAATGGAATGGTCAATTCATCAGAAAGAAATAGCAGGTAAGTATAGCGGACTTCAGGGGGCCTGCAGGGGAGAGACCCTGGGGCCTGGGACCTGCACCGTGCGGTTGATTCGGGGTGCCGGGAGAACAACGAACTCCTCCCCTCTCTGGCACGCGGGCTGAGAGTCAAACATTTCATGTCATCCTGTTCCCCGTCCTGTGCCCCCCCCCAGCTTAGCAAGTGGGAGCCAGTGAACTACACATCTTGTGGAAAGATTGGTTATGTTACTTAGTATGAACTCCCCATATGCAAAGATATGGACAACCATTTGGAAGAAAACAAGAGACAGTATGACAGATAGTGAAGATCTCTGGTGGTCTAGCTTTGAAATTTATGCTTTCTTACGTCCCATTCTGTTCTGTTTTGTTGTGTTTAATTTTACCCCCTTTAAAATAAAATTTAAAAAAATTGGCATCTGAGATGAACATACACTTCTCAGATGAAGAAATACAAATGGCAAATAAATACATGAAGAACTGTTCAACATCACAGCTCATTCGAGAAATGCAAATTAAAACAACATTGTGATTCCATCTCATTCCAGAAACAATGGCTGCCATCAAGAAATCAATCAATAACAAATGCTGCAGCGGCTGTGGGGAAAAAGGAACACTTCTTCACTTCTGGTAGGAGTGTAGATTGTTTCAGCCCCTGTGGAAATCAGTATGGAGATTCCTCAAAAATCCAGGGTTTGAAGTCTCATTTAATCCAGCTATTCCCATTCAGGAGATTTTCCCAGCAGAATTGAAAACATCACACCACAGCAATATATGTATACCCATGTCTATAGCTGTACAAATTTTAATAGCTAAATCTTGGAAATAACCTAAATACTCATCAACTGCGGAATGGATAAAAAAAGATGTAGTATTTTTATACAATGGAGTATTACTGTTATAAAGAAGGATAACTTTGAGGCTTTTATAGGTAAATGGATGCAACTTGAGACTATACTTATGAGTGAAATAAATCAAACTCACATGTGTAAAATCATATTGTCTCCTTAGTGTAAAAAAAAGAAAACTGAAACAGTAATAAAATCCAAATGTATTATAGATATCATGAAAACGAAAGAGAGACAAAGTGCCCAAAGGAAAGAACAACTGGGAGAGGGGAAAAGAGAAAAGAAGGAAAAATATACACACATATGTGTGTAAGTATATTTATACAAGATCAATAAGTATACTAATCTCTATAAGATCATCAAAAAGAACAGTTTGTGCTTTCATTGTTTGATAACTTTTTCATGCCTCAATCTTGTAACCTGAACAACTACTTCTAAGATAAGGATGTGTAATATGTATTTTTTTATTTTAAAGAGAATAAAACAAAAGAGGGCAGAACAAAGCAGATCAGAACAGAACAACATAAGCAACACAGCACTTTACAACAAGACACCTGGACATTAATTAGTAGTTATCAAAATATACCTTTCTCTGCTGTAGTTGAGCATAGTTTCAAATACAATAACATCAAACATAACAAGATAGTATAAAACCATTCAAAAGAATGAAAGAATTACAGGACATTCTGAATCAAATAACAGAGAATGATCAATGGCTACTATAAGATCTCATTTTCCTTAAAAAAAATTTGTTTATACTAACACATATATTAAAATCCCAATAAGACACAACATGATAGAACCGCAGCAGAGTAGAATAGCAGAGTAGAAGCATGGTAGGACTTCTAAGGAGGATGATATTAAATTAGCAATGGCTGCCATAATGTTTTGTTTTCTTCAAAACCACTGTTCATACCATCATGCATAATAAAGTCAAACAAAACAGAATAAAACCATTCCAACTGATGAATGAAAATATTAAAAGGCTTCAAAGCTATGTAATGGAGAATCATGATTACCATAAAATCTTATGTACACTTACCAATTCTCATACTAGGGAGACTATACAGTATTTACATATCTGAGTTTGGTTTATTTTGCTTATGAGTATGGTCTCAAGTTGTGTTCATTTATTTATAAATATCTCAATGTGATCATTCTTTATAGTTGAGTAGTACTCCATTGTATAAAAATACCACAACTTTTTTATCCATTCTTCAGTTGATGGGCACTTAGGTTGTTTCCAAGATCTGGCTATTACAAATTGTGGTGCTATAAACATGGGTGCACATATATCACTGTGGTATGATGTTTTCAGTTCTTCTGGGAATATGCCTAGAAGTGGAATAGCTGGGTCAAATGGGACTTCCAAACCTAGCTTTTTGAGGAATCTCTAGACTGACCTCCACAGTGGCTGCACCAGTCTACACTCCCACCAACAGTGCAGAAGAATTCCTTTTTCCCCAAAGCCTCTCCAGAATTTGTTGTTGGTAGTTTTTTTTATCCTGGCCATTCTTTCTGGAGTGAGATGGAATCTCAGTGTGGTTTTAATTTGCATTTCTCTCATGACTAATGATGATGAACATTTTTTCATGTATTTATTTGCCATTCGTATTTCTTCATCTGAGAACTGTGTATTCATTTCAGATGCCCATTTTTAGATTGGGTCTTTGAATTTCATGGGTCTGATTTTTTTTAATTCTTTATAAGTTCTAGGCAGAAGTTCTTTGTCTGAGGGATAGTTCACTAAGATTTTTTCCCAATTTGTGGGTTTTCTTTTCACTCTGCTGGAAATCTCTTTCAACATGCAGAAACTCTTTAATAAGATATGGTCCCAGTTATTGATTCCCATGCGGTTTGATTCTTGTTCATGAATTCTCTACCTACCCCTATATCTTCGAGACTTTTACCTACTTTGTCTTCCAACAAATTTATTGTTTCTGTTTCAATATTTAGATCTTTGAAAGATGTGTAATATATTAACTAGCATTAATTTCCTATTTTTTAAAAATTCTATATTAGTTCTATGTTTTTTGTTTTGTTTTGTTGTTTTATTTTTTAAAAAATGCTTAAAAACAAGAAAAGTAGCTCAGTGAGGAGGCCCTGGTGACGATCCCCATCACTGGAGCAAAAAAGGCATCTGAAAAAGATCAAATTACTGTAAAACAAATTATTTCATCGTCACTTTTCCTAATTGATCTAAAAGATGATCCTTAGGTTAAAGCAATAACAGTAGCAAAGTCGTTGTGTTAAAGCCTATGGATCAGTGCAAGGAACAATAGCAATATCGAAGGTAACAGGAAGAACTGGGAAAACTCTGTCCAGGCAGCTTCAGTCCACGTGTAATGTGACTTGACGATAGGCTTAGGTCATTTTAAATGTGTGTTGTAAACCCTCGCAGAGATGTAGCTAGTTCCCGCTAGCTCTCAGGTTCTTGTTTTGGGGCAGCCAAGTCAGCAAAACAGCATGCAGCAAGTTGTGGGGACAGGCCAAGTGTATGTTTAATAGAATAAAGAAAAGGAAGAGCTCCTGCTAGCCAGGGAGGGTGTCTGGAAGGCAGACATGGTCGAAGTTTGTCCACTGGCTTTTTATACAGCTCCCTCTGCATGTAAATGCAGCAGAACGCAGTGGTGCCCCCGGTTGAGGCAGCCTCTGGTGTCTGCAAGCAGGTGCGCCCTTTGCATTTCACTTCCTCTGAGGCTTCTCCCATTTGTTGAGGGACCTGCTCTTTGCCCTTTGCGTTTCATTAGGCCCTGACAGTCTTTTTTTTTAAGTTAATTATTTGGCCCTTTGGGATATTAACTTACGTATATTAACTCATGCAAACCCCAACTTTCAGTTTACTGCAGGTTAATATCAGGACCTGTGCTCTTGCTGTCTAGCTATATCTATTTTTCTGGCTTCATAACTACTGTTTTTTTTAAGGAGTACAAACGATATGTTAAAATAGAATTAAAATCATATAAGGAACTGTGTAAAATATTTAAAGCTAGAGAAGGAAGAATAAGAGATGGAAAAGACACAAAGAACAAATATAATGAATATATGAATTTAATCAAACAGTACATTTTACTTCAGCTATACCACAATTACTTTAATTGTGGACACTAGATAAAAGAAAGTGAACATGAAATTGTGTTTTAAAAAGTAAAGACTCATGTCCACACTACATAGAAGAAATCCACTTTATATACTAACACAAGCTGGTTAGAAGTACAGATAAAGATATTCCAGCTAACACTAAACAAAAGATCAGTTATATTGATTTCAGACCAAGTTGATTTTAGGATAAAGAAATTCAGACAAGATAACAAGCTATTATGTCACTATAAAGCTCTAGCACTCCAGAAAGATACGACAGTCCTAACACAGCAGCCATCTACCAGTAAAACATCAAAAGATGTGAAGCAAGAACTGAGAGACCCCAGAAATGGAATTAAACAAATCCACTCTATTACCAATGACTTCAACATTCCTGTCAATAACTGATGACAAATGGGGTAGGAAATCAGTAAACATATAGAGGAGCTTAACAACACTGTCAGTCAATTTGATTTAATTGATGTTTTCACAATAACCCATTCAATATCAGCAGAACACACATTTTTCTTGAGCACATATGGAGCATTTCCACAAGACTCACTTTGACAAATTGGAAAGAATGATTATCATACAAAGTATGCTCTTGGAGGGCACAGGCTCACAGTTCTGAATGCATTATCCATGTGCACTGGGACTGAACTAGTAAATAAAAGGGTGGTGAAGGGTGGATGGTGGGAACCAGCTTTATTCAGAGGTTACAGAAGCAAGAAGGGGAAACTAGAATGATACTTGGTGATGTGGGAGAGTCAGAGACATCGGTATAATCGCACGTTCAGTCTCATACCAGTCATGCTGACGGATGCAAACACAAGCACCACAGATGGCTGCATCTAGAGTGAGTGTACTTACATGTATTTCCTCAGTCTTTCTACTAAAACAGCTGAGAAGCAATATCTCCCTGTAGTGAGTACCCTGGCCCCCAGATTTTTGTTTTCTTACACCATTGTCCAATAAAAGGAATGAGGTTCTTGAGAGGAAAATGATTCTATGGCTGGGAAAAGAATAGCCAAAGTGAGCCCAGAGCACCTTTTAATACTGCAAATTAAGAAAGTACCAAAATACACATACAGACACCCATGCACATGCACACAGAAACACACACACACAGACTCTCTCTCTCTCTCTCTCTCTCTCTCTCTCTCACACACACACACACACACACACACACACAGACTCAGATGAGGATTTGTCAAAGAAAAACAACTGAAATGAGCTCTGTGTGGTCAAAGCTGGAACAGTTTGAGCACAAACTAAATAATGTGATTCTGAGAATCACATTATTTCACCCAAAGAATGTGAACTGCGCTCAGCAACTTGCTGCTAGAATACAATATAGAAAGGTTATAAAGTATCTTTCAAGTGAATTAAGTTGGCAAACATGACCTCAGCCAGCTGGCAAGAACAGCAGTGGAAGTTAAGTGGACAGCAAGTGACCTTGACATGACCCATGGTGAAGGGCACCTCTGGAGTCTCCTCCCAGAACCCCACAGCCCCAGGATAACTACAAGAAAGACATCAGGTCAAGCCAAATTGAGGATAACCCGATAAATCCTTGCCCACTATTTCTAGAAACTGTCAAGGTCATCAAAAGTCTGAGAAACTATCACAGCCCAGGAAAGACTAAGTAAACATAACAACTAAATGTAAGGTAGTATCCTAGAGGATATCTTAGAACAGAAAAAGGGGCATGAAGAAAAAGGTCAGGAAATCTGAATCAAGTATGAAGTGTAATTTACTTTTGGTTTGGTCTGATTTTTTGAAACTGAGTCTCCCTTTGTAGTCCATGCTGACCTCAAATTTGTAGTCCCCTGCTTCTGCCTCTTAACTGCTAAGATTATAGGCATCGCCACCACACCAGCCCGGAGTTTGGTTATTAATGATGAATCAGTGCTGGTTACTTAAGACAAATACAGCAATACAAGATACTAACAACACAGGACCTGTCTGAAAAGTTTGAAGAGTGGCAGACCCTCACTTCTGTACTTAATGTGAATTATTTGGAAAGTTTTTGAGCACTTCTTAGGTTTCCTTTAGACAATGACTTTTATAAGGATTGGTACTTTATATCAGTCCTTATGACATGCACACTGTCATCACTAATCCTTGAATCTTGCTGCACTGTTACCTAAATTGGTAGAGATACTGATGAAAGTCTCTAATGGATAATGATAACACTCTTGGTCTCATGTTTTTCCTGCAGCTTGAAAGTTCCTAAAAGAAAAATGCCTGCTGCCACCACCCTTTTAAATTGCTATCTTTTGAAAAGCACCAGCATGTGTTTTAGGATGATTTCCTGGTCTTAGGGAAATGACATCTGTAGCTTCAATCCTGATGGTATTAGCAAAACAAATAAAACATGTATAAAAGTGGTGTCTTGAAACACAGGTGTTCATCAGCCAGCAGCTTATGTGGCTTGCCCCCAGGCATTGTCAGTGTCACAGATTCTGTGATTGCTTCCAGTAGCTGTTTCCGGCAGCATTTACACTTAGCATTTGTCTAATTCAACCCCGACTGACTCCTTTGCTCATGGAGGCATTTATGTTCAAAGCAGTGATTTCTTCCCGCAGATGCACAGGGAGAGTCTCCAGTTTGAAGGAGTTTAGTAGTGACTTAGCCAATATGTACTGGGTTGGAATTTACACTAGTAGTTTGAGCACTTGTGCTAGCAGGCTGTGTGCCTCTGGCTCAGTGCTGCTTGTTGTGCCATACCTCATGACCTTACAGAGAACTAATCCCATCTATTAAGTAAAGGCTACTAAGGTAATGGTGTTTTCCGTGCAGAAATTAAAATTTCAGTTTTAGCCATTCGCTAAGGAAATTGACTCATAGGTACTTAGCTACTTAAAAACAAAACAAAACTATAACTATTCCTTATTAGATAAGTGGAGTTTTTGCTGGTTTTGCAAGCTACTAAAATGGATAGGATGTTGAACATTCCACATTGAAAAGTTTTGTAGGGTAGTGAGTAATGGGAAATTCTCAACGTTTATTTTAAATAAATAAAATAAATTCTTCCTTTAAAGAAAAAAAGTATATGCAGGTTCTCCATGGCTTTTTTTTTTTGTACTAGGGATTGAACTCATGACTTCATGCTTGCCAGGCAGGCACTTAGGCTGCTGAACTAAATCCCCAGTCACCTCTGTAGTATTTTTGTGAACAGTTTTTGCAACTTTTCTATAAACCTGAAACTTCTGAAATAAAAAGTTTAAATGTATATGTGAAAATATGCTTTTTTTTTTTTTTTTTTTGAGATGATGTTTCACTGTTGCCCAGACCGGCATTGTACTCCTCTGCTTAAGGGATCTTCCCGCCTCAGCCTCCCAAGGAGCTGGGTCTACAGTCAGGCACCACCACACCTGGATGAAACACACAGATTTTAAAAGCCAATGCTAGTGTGACCACCACCCACTCACAAATGACAGTGCAGTCTAAGCATTCCTTGACACTCCTCGCCTTTCCTCTCTGTGGGTGCATATGTCTCTCCTCACTGTATGTCACACTGCTGTTTAGTGTAAGGGAGGCTGCTGGAATGGGGGCAGCACCCCTGAGCCTAGTAGCAGGGCTATTTGTTGTGTCATCTGCCTGTCCAGCTAGGTTGGTGCAGTTTCGACACAGAATGTCAGTCAGCTGGAAGTCTGTTGGTCACACTGCAGCAGAAGGTGGGTTTTGGTTTTGCCTTTGAAAAATTATTCATTTCCCAAGACTTCAGCATGCTTCCTGGTGGAACTTCACAGGGTTCTTAGCTCAGGCTGTCACAACAGAATACCACAGACCAAGTGGCTTAAGCAGCAGAAATTGATTTTCTCACAGTTCTAGAGGCTGGGCATCCAAGGAGGAGAATTCAGCATGGACAGCTGCCCCAGAGGCCTCTGTCCTTGGCTTGCTGCTGGCTGCCATTTATTTGTCCTCATAGGGCCTTTCCTTTGTGTCCATGAGTCTCTGTGTCATTCTGTACAGACGTCATCTTCTTACAAGGACACCAGTTGTGCTGAGCCTGGGTTGATCCTAATCGTTAAACCTTGCTTTGTCACCTCTGGAATATTCTCTCCAACATGTCACACTCCAAGGTAGCAGGGTTTAGGACTTCAACTTGTAAGCTAGGCCAGGTGGGGTGGGAAGAAAATTGGATCCCAACAGTGGCAGTTCCAGTCCTGAGAGGGCAGATAAACGGACTGCGTACTTGCTGGCCAGTGGCACTCACATACCTCTGCCAGCTGGGCAGGCCAGGGGCTGGCTACACAGCTGCAGCCCATGTCCTTAGCATCTCCTAATGTGTGGGGGTCCCATGCCAGCTTCTTCTTGGGGTCTTGGTGTCCTACACAAAGAAGTGGACAAGACACACACAAAAAAGAGTGAAGGCGCACATTTCCTGAAGGAGGAAAAGGGGTACGCCCTCCAGAGTGCAAGCAGGCCCGTGAATGGGCTCTCAGCAGCCCCAAAGATAATAAAAGGGGATTTTTCATACCAGACTTTCCAGGTTATTTCCCTCTTGTGAGCACAGCGCCTGGGACAGCTGTCTTTTCACATGCCCACTTGGTGTTATGTCATGTGTATGCTGTCCCTATCAAAAAGGGCATTTGCTTGGTTTTTGCCCTATGTGAATGAAGGATAGTAACAAGGTCTTTTGTTTGGTTGCTCCCATATGCAAATGAAGGTTTTAAAACAGTGCTATTCCTATTGTGTGCAGTGACAATGACTCCACTAGGTGAGGAGGTCCCTTCCCAGGAATGTCTCTCATGTTTTGCCCACTATTTGTACGGCAATCTTGAGAAGGAAACAGAGCCTGGGCTCTCTGAAAATTGGAATCCAATGACACTAGTGTCATGGGGCAGACACAGAGGCTTCTTAGACCTGCTGGCCCACCACGGAAGTAACCTTTCTTGTGAAGAGACTGAGGCAGTGACCAGGCCAGGGGGAGCCCTAAGTTCCGTGTCCACTGTCTCCAGGCAAGGGGCTTTATGGAGCCTCTCCCACCTCAGACCACACTGCCCACGCTGGGAATTGAACCTATAGGGGTTCTCTGTCTCCAGAATTTTGTCCAGTTTGTTTTCCTAATGTGTGTATTCCCCAGAGCATTTTAAAGTAGGGAGTCTAACTCCCTTTTATCTCAAGAATGTTTATAGTTACAAAAGATGTAATTTCTAGTGTAGCTTAAAAAGTGAAACATTTAAATAAAAATGTGTACCACACTTTTAAATTTTTCAAGAGAAGCACCACTGCACTTTGGTGACAATCTTCCAATTTTTTTAAATGAGCAAATGCTTCTGTTATTGTGCATTGTTTCTTCTCTGACTTTCCATTCCACTTTTCCCCTCATGGGTGAGGAGGGGGACCACACACACACTGGTGCTGGTCAGGAGAAGGAGGGGGAGTGCCCCAAGCTGGGGCCCAGCCACAAAGTCAAGGAAAGAGCAAAGGGGCTCATTTCAGGCAGAAATAAGGCTGAGGAAGGAAGCAGGGAAGGAGGTTGGGCAAGTTAGCTACAGGACCCTGGCACAGTGCAGGGAGGGAGGCCCAGGCCCCAATGGGTCACGTGCTTCTGTGACAGGAAGAAGACAGAGACACAGAAAAGACAGAAGGATAGGGCTCCGGGAACCTATCAGGAAAGTGGGCAGAAGGGAGTGGGGGTTAAGCTTAATTAACACCCAAAAGGTCGTGGACTCTCCCAGCACTGCCAAGAAAGGGGAGGGACAGACAGATGGACAATTGATTACTTATTTGTGAGGCAGCACATGCCCAGGCACACGCTGCACTCTGTATTTGCACGTTTGTCTCTGCACATGTAATGAATAATGAAAGGGAACATCGCTGTTTTACGTTGAATATTTACAAAAACCAACTTATTGTTATTCCAAAGGGAGAAATGAGGACCAAAAGCTAAAAGTAGTTTTCCTAAGCAGTAAGAGTGTCGAAATAATTTGTACTCAGTTGGAAGATATTAGAACAAGCGCACAGAGGTGACAGTAGGTTAATTATAGTATGGTTGGTAAGCAAATTCAATTTCCTGATGCAAATACTGCTGATAATCTGGAATGAGTTATTGCTATTTGCTAGAACAAGCATTCTGACAAATATGTTTCCTTGAGCAGTCACAAAAGTCTTGATAACACAAGTCATAGGTCATGGGACATGATCTGCATCCCCTAACAACCATCGTCACCAAGTACTCCTTTATCCTTTGTTGGAAACCACGAAGGTGCTTTATCAACCTATGCTGAAGGATGGAAAAAGCACTGAAATATTTAAATAAGGTCCTTCATGCATTGAGTTAATATTTGCGAATTTCTTGAGACAGCGTTTACCTTAAATAAGTACTGTATGAGGGTTTATTGAATAGAATAAATTAATAAAATACATAAAAGGAAACCTTTTTAGCCTGTGCGCTTTTATAACAACCAGGCAATATTCCCAGCCTTCTTATTCTTTCACAGAGTATTAGTGTTCTGAACCAGAAGGTTCCCCTCAAAAGTCATAGGTTGAAGCCCCAAATACCAATGTGGCTATGTTTAGAGATAGGGCTTTTAAGGAGATAATTAAAGTTAAATGAATCACGAAGGTTGAGTCCTAACCTAGTAGGACTGGCATCCTTATGAGAAGAGGCAAAGTCACTAGAGATGGGTCTTCACAGAGGACAAGCCATGGCCAACACAGAGAGAACACGCTATCTTCAAGCCAGCATGAGAGGCTGCACTTTGATCCTGGACCCCAGTCTCCAGAACAGCCAACAAATAAATGTCTGCTGCTTACAGGGCTTGGTGTGTGGTACTTTGTTAAGGAAACCTTAGTAGCTTAAGACAGCATTTTCCCAAAACATTCAGGTTATCAAGATTCTTCAGGCTCTAAGGTTTTCTTAAATACCCTGGGCCTGGGGCCTGTGGTTTTAACTACACTTTCACCAAGGAGGAATAACAGGACTGGAGGCTCACAAGTTGCTTTTTCTCCAGCATTTTAAGAACTCTCCTCAACTTGATCATTGTCTTAAGCGACAAGACTTGGTTAAGTCAGATTTGTCTCTAGATAATTTGGAACACATCATACAACACAATCTCACTAAAAGGCAGTCTCGCCAACAGTCTGCACCACATTGATTTCAGTTTAAACGTCTCATTAATGAAGAGGTTTCTTCCTACTGGGTTCCAATACAAAATCTGCCATGAGCAGGCCTGGGCCACCTGCTTGTTCTCTTAGGCAACAGCCACAAGGCAAAAGGTGGATGACCAGCGGACTGGCACACAGCAGACCAGTCCCGCCACAGACGCAGGACGTAGACACACAGCTAGGGAACTAGTGAAAACTGGCTGTGACCCAGACAGCAAAGGCATGCCTAAACCACCAGGGACAAAGCCAATGTCCACAGTCACCAGGAGATGCAATGTGGAACTTAGGGTTACTCTCCCTTGTGGCTGCTGCCTCCTGGCCAACCACACACTGGTCCTGCTTTAAGAACACCCCAATTGTGAACAAGTGATTTGTAATCTTCATGAAAATACTTTTTTTTCATCCAGGGAGGCCCGCATCCTGTTAAAGTCTTCTCCAAGAAGGCATTTCATGGCACCATACCCATCCATTCTTCAGCCTGGAGCCCACCACCCTCCCTGGACAAACACCAGCAATGGCTAAGAGGCTTCTTCCCCCGTGCCTCATCCAATGTAAGCCCCCTTACTACATGCCAAGTTCTCCAGGCTGTCTTCCCAGTTCAAGAATTTTAAATGGTTCCCTATCTATGCCAGGGTCAATCCTAGCTTCTCATTATGGCATTCAAGTCCTCGGATTCAAGACTGTCTCACAGGCTCCATCAGGTTAATGTGTCCCAACCTGAGCTTGGCATCTTCACTCCAAGCCTGCTTTCCCCACTGCTCCCATGTCACCAGCCTCACACATCATTCTAGCTTCCCCAGCCTGCCCAAGTTATCACAACCACATAAGCTTCACCGCTTCCTCAGTTCTCTGCTCTGCTCCTCTGTCAGGGGGTCTTTCCCAAACAGTTCTCCTGTGCTGTCCTTTGGACTGTGGGTGCAGCTTCTGACTGGGCTTCCTGCCTCCAGGGCAGCCTTGCAGCCTGTCTGCAACTTTAACCATACAGCTTGTGATTGATAACTGATTGTGTCAACGTGAGCAAGAAACCCCAACTAAATTGAATCAGCCTAGCTCCAGGTGGGCTGAGGGGATTTACTAAAGACAAGAGATTCATCTGAAGAAGATTTGTGCCTAAATGGTGTAAAAGGGAAACAAGTAAGGAAGGCTTACTTCCACTTCTCTGGAGGAGCTCCAGGCTTCACCTTCACCTTGGATGTCATCTACTGGTTTCCAGCACAGGCTCTTCAGCCTCCTGACATAGGCTCTCATGAGACACTACACCAAGCTCCCGGCCTTTAACTGATCCTTCAGATCTCTAGTGTGTGGACGGTCCCTTCGCCTCTTCCACACCTGACTCCGTAGGCAGCCATTGTAAGGCAGTCTTGTAAATTCTTATATATTTGTATACCTTGCATTAAATCTGTTTCTCTAGTGAGCACCAACTGATACACCAGCTCTCTGTCTAGAGACTGTTCAGTGACTCTCCACAAGACACTGATGTTTTCAATGCTTAGCCTGGAGCCAGCTGCACAAGAATTGCTGAGAGCCGGCTAGGAGTCAGATGCCTTAGCCTCACCTGAGCTTCTGTGTGGCACCTTCCACAGAGAGGCTCAGGTGAATCAGTGAGTGCTGGATTCAACAAACTCTACAAGAGAGTCTGGTTTTCAAGACACTGTTTACATGACCCACAAGCTAAGAATGGTTTTATACTTTTACTTGGTTGGAAAAAATAAATCATCTCATGATTTAAAATTTGTATTTCAGGGCATATAATATAACTTGACTGTAACACAGATATCTCCATCATTGACATATAAACATCTTTATGTTACAACAGCAGAGTTGTGTCTGCAGCCATGACCAAAAGGCCTGAAAACTTTAAAACTGTGTCTGTATCTGGCTCATTACAGAAAAAAGACTGGCTGACTTTGACCTGGAAGATGAACTTGCCAGCCAAGCACTTATGCCGCTGAGCTATATCCCTGACCCCCAAACTGTAAATATTAAATGAGATAAAAAAAATGTAAGTTCCCAATGCTACACCCAGCACACAAGAGTATCTAGTATGGGACACCAGATGAATCCTCTTCTCTTGATGGCCTCTATCCCAGCCTCCTCCCACTTAAGTAATGTCACTCACCACAGTTATTCCAGTTCTACCCATGTTGCATCCTGGTCTGCTTTACCCTACTTCCACTCTATGGGAAACTTTGCCCTCCACCAAGCCTTCCTAGCTGCAAACCCACCCCAGTTGCAGCCCCAATACCGTTTTGTTGATAGCTGCTAGCAGCTAATCACGTTCTGCTTTACATAATTAGTATGTATTATTGTCAGCACATACCTGTGAGCCCCCTAGGAGAAATGTAATGGGGCCTTCCACTCCTGGAATATAATACCAGGCTGAGATGGTGGGCATAAAGTGGATGCTGGATATCCGGATGATTGAATAGATGGTGAATGACTGGTTATGAGAATGGATGGATGTCTGTGAGTAGATGGATGAATGGATGAACAGATGAGTAGATAGACATTGAGTTAGTGGACGAATGAATGGATAGTAGCTAGAATGGTTATGTGGATAGTTGGGTGGATGAATAAAATGGTTGAATGTATAGATGTGTGGATAAAAATATAGATGGATGGATGGATGGATGGATGGATAGATGGTATTAAAGGAATCACAACTGAGTTCCTTGAGTATAACTATCAGAGGCACAACTAAAAGACCCAGACCAATCTTCAGGGAGAATACTTGACAATTTGCACACATACCCTTTCTCCCCCATCATCAAGATGAGAACAGGTATCTCTGGCCTTCTGGGAGATCCAAGCTAACATAAGTAGTCTCCCAATTCATGCCATCCTCAGGTTCCTGGGTAATGACAGCAGCAATGGAGACTCAGGACCCAAGAACAAAGAAGATGTAAGAAGTAGTTTATGTCCTAAGCAGCTACCCAACCTTCTGCACAGTTGCCTTAAGCTCTCCAAGCACAGCAAAAATGTGATTAATTCAGTGTGGTTAGCAACACTTGCTGATACAGAACAGGTCACAAAATGGACAGGGCTAGTGCTGAGTGAAGGAAGAGAGGATCTAGGGGTTTTAGAAAGGCACTTTTCAGCCTAATGCACAAAACCAAAAGGCTTTGTGGTTTGTGGAACTAAGTGTTCTGTGAAGCCATAGGTAGGATCAGCCTTTTCTGATTTTCCCACACATTAAGCTTAGTCTGGGAGCAGAGAAGTTGCAAATTGAAAATACAGGAAAATATAAAACTGTGTTTTATAGACTCCAATCTAAGAATAATTGCAACTACCTCTCTTACTGAACAGCATCCCTGTATGCAGTCTACAGCATGCATTGCTCGTTCACAACAGTACCCTTTCAAGAGAGCTGTACTTTCAGTCTGAGAGAGGCTTTGGGACCCAGGTTACAGACATGCTGCAAGACCTGATCCTTTCTTCAGCCAAGAAACACACCAGACAGCAGTTTGTCCCCTGCTCTGTACCACAGGAACCAGGAGACCTGAACCTGACTCTGCTTGGGCACCAGCTCCTGGCTGCCATCTGGGAGCATTGAATCGGCAAGCTTGCTGCTTGCAGCTCCTGTTACATTTGCAGTGTCTCCCCAGTGCTGTTTGCTGTTTCCTACACATGCATTCTCCATACTTACACAAGCTCTTATGTGCTGGATTCTCAGTTTCTCCCAAACTCAAAGAGGAACTGACCAGCTTCATAAATTCCCAGGACCACTAGCCAGAATGGTACATATCCCTCAGAAGGTAGGTGACATTCATACCTCATGGCTAAAGACCAGCAGAGGTTACAACAAAGCTGAAGTTACAAGAAATGCGAGAACCTGGGCATGTCTCTGCTGGACAACAGGCTTTGACCACCAGTCAAGCCAAGAGCTCCTCATGGGGAATTCCCCAGGCCAGGGAGTTGGCAGTGCCACTCAGTAGAGCCTTGTGGCCTCCTCTGTAGCCCATCAGAGGCATATGGAGTCTGTTTATTAAATGGGGCTGTAAAACCAAAGCAAACAAGTCCACTGGTGATGAGGTGTCGTGCATCCAGCTGTCACACAGGCCCGAGATGTGCATTCTGACTTCCGGGCTACCCAGAAAGGGTTCTGACTCAGCAAGAGCTCTAAGGCCAGGCCACACAGAGCATTCGCACCTCACCCTGTGGCCTCTGGCACTGCTGCACTGACAGCTAGCCTCATTATAACAGCTTTACTGAGACATAGTTTACATACCCTAAAATTCACCCATTTACAGTGAGCAAGTTAACAGTTTTTACTCTATTCATAGAACTGTGTAACCTTCTGCTAGTTGTTGTTTTCAAATTTTATCCATTTATCTTCAAGTTGTTTTTTTAATTGACACATAAAATTGTATGTCTTTCCGAAGTACAGCGTGATGTTTCGGTGTAAGTGCTCACTGTGAAATGTTCAAGTAAGGGCAAGCATCTGCTTCCTCAAATGTTATTTCTTTGTGGTGATCTATATAATTTCAAAACATTTTTGTCAGCCTTTTAAAAACCCAGTACTCCCTGTCCTCTCTTCCCCCTCCTAACAATAACCAATCTTTTTCTTTCTTTTTTTCTGGAAAGAATGCACCATACATATTCACATTAATTTTATTTTATTTCATTTCATTTCATTTTTAAGCAAATGACAAAGATCTAATTTACCAGCTTTAATAAACCCAAGCTTAATGTTACATATTTAAACAATTTTCAAAGCTTTACTAGGTTGACTAGCACGCACAACTAGAAAACATTCTTAACTAAGTTGACCAGCATGGACAACCAGAAAACATGCTTAAATTACCAGTAATGCATTAATATATTTCATTACTAATCACTGAAAAAAAAAAGGAAACTATTTCTGTCAAGGACCCAGCAAAGTTGGCATCACAGCAGATGGACACAACTCGGCTCACATTTCAGGCTCAATGTAAAGCTGATCTGTGCTGGTGTTAACAGTGCAGTCTTGTCCCAGCGCTACTCAAGAGTCAAAGCTTCCCTTGGATCGCATATAACAAAAGAGCAAAGTGCATACAGAAATTAAAATGATTTTAAAGACAAAAATAGTCCTATCCTATTGCCCCAATAAGAAACTCAAAAGTCTAGGGCAAAGACGGACTCCAATGAGCTGCTTGTAAATACGTTAGGTACAGTTACACTGAAAGTCAAGTTCATTTGAAATTTTTTTGTGTGTTTGTTTGGTTGTTTGTCTTTTTGATACAGGGTCACACTATGTAGTTCAGGCTAGCCTTGAACTCACCTGGTAGCTCAGGCTGGTCTCAAACTCACAACAATCTTTCTGCTTCAGCTTCCTGAGTGCTGGGAATACAAACGTGAGCCACCATGCCTGGACTGATTTGAAATCTTTTTTAAAATGTTCCTATTAATCCTCAAATGGTGCTTGTTGTGTTTAACATTCCTGTTAAGTGCATGCATTGAATGGTTATCCAAGCATAGTAGCTGTTTCTCATCTTGTATCTATCCTTGAGGATTTTAACTGTCCATCTTCTTCAGTTTTCACTTTCTCTCAACCATTCTCTTTGTGGTGATTTTTTTTTTAGCATGAATGATTTTAGTAGAAGCTGATATAAATTTGAAGTTGCCTCTTCTACTGCCACCAAACAGCGTAGACAAAAATGAAGTAAGGCCCCCATGACCTTGGGATCTGAACGAAGTAAATCCTGAGTCAAATGAAGAAAATCCACTCCAAATGAGGGAAATACACTGAAGGCAGAGAAAGAAGAACCCCATTGGTTTCTGCTTCCTGGAGACCCCTCTGCTCTTCAAGAGGTCTTTGAAGAAGTAGAGTGGAAATGGGTCCCTTCCACCAAAGGGTTCCCTGAAGATATCATCTGGGTCTGGAACCAACCTCAATGCCAAGGTGACTTCCCCACCAAACCCTCCTTCGCCATGTTCCTCACAGATGTCTCCTTGTCTGCTACTCCACATATGCCTGAGCCACTTGTTTGAATTGTTTCTCCGCCTCTTTATTCTTGGCGTGTTTATCTGGATGGCACTGCAGTGCCTGTTTCTGATATGGCCTGTGCGTCTTGAGCAGGGCTCCCTCGATCAGACCAGCATGTTCCCACAGCAAGTCCAGGATGCAGGAGGAGGGGCACAGGGAGGCTCCAGCCTGGCTCCCACGTCTCTCCTTCTCCACATTTACTTTGTCTGTATGGATTTGCCTATAGCAAACATTTCGTACAAGTGCAATCCCACAATGGATGCTCTTTTGTGACCATTTTCCCTGGGTTATCATATTTTCAAAGTGTATTCATGTTGCATGTATCAGTGAACAATACTTTGTTCTTTTTTATGGCTATAGAGTATGTCTACTCTATTTACAGATTGCATTATATTTATTCATTCATAATTTGATGGATATTTGAGTTGTTTCCTCTTTTGACTGTTATGAACCTTGCTACTGTAACTATCTATGTGTAAGTATTTGTGTGTATACATGCTCATTCCTATCTGGTTTATATCTAGGAATAGAATTGTTGGGCCAAACACTGTCCTATGTTACATTTTCAGGAACTGCAAAACTGTTTTTTAAAAACAGCTGCACCATTATGTATTCTCATCCACTGTGTATGAAGCTTCCAATTCTCCCATCCTCACTAACACTTGTTATCCTGGTGGCTATGAAGTGGTTCCCCCTGGTGGCTTTGATTTGCATTTCCCAGAAGACTAAGGGCATTCAACACCTTTTCATGTGCTTACTGATCACTTGAAACAAATGTCTACTCAAATATTTTCCCTGTTTTAATTGAGATTTTTGTCTTCTCATTGCTGAGCTGAAAGAGTTGTCTCTCTATTTTGGACATTAGATTCATATCAAAAAATATTTTCTTTCATTCTGTGAGTTATCTTTAAACATTATTGATGGTGTCCTTTTAAGTATTTCTTTTGGACAATGTCTAACTTACCTGTTTTTTATTTTACTGCTTGCGTATTGCGTGTCATACATACCTGTTTTTTATTTTACTGCTTGCGTATTGCGTGTCATACATACCTGTTTTTTATTTTACTGCTTGTGTATTGGGTGTCATACATATCAGAGCCCTATCCAGGTTCGTGAGGATTAACTTCTGTATATCCTGTCAATAGCTGTATAATTTCAGCTTTTGCTAAAGTCTGTACTCCAGTTAGAGTTAATGTCTATCTGTGGTATGAGGGTGGGCTATAATTGTTTCTTTTGAATGTGGACATCTATGGTTCCAGCACCATTTGTTGAGAAATTCTGCTTTTTTCCATCAAATTTTCTTGGCACACTAGCCAAAAATCAGTCAATCATAGATGTAAGTGTTTATATCTGAACTTACCTTGACTCGATTTATCTTTATCTTTCTCCTTACACCTTACATCTTGATTACTGTAGTTCTGTCATGGGTTTTGGAATAGGGCAATACAAATCCTCCAAATTTGGTATTCTAAGATTATTTTGACTAGTCTGGGTTTCTGAATTTCTATATAAGTTTCAGGATCAGCTTGTCAATATCTTAAAAGAAAGCTATCTAAGATTCTGATATGTATCATGGTGAATTTGTAGGTCATTTTGGAGAGACTATATTGTCAATTTACTATTAAGTGTGCTAATCTATTGTAATCCAAATATTGTAACCTTTTTTCCAGTCCACATCACAATCGGGAAAGTTATATTTGTAACCCCATAGAAAAGTTATTGGAATTCTTGGGAGTTGATTCCAATCTACCACCTCCAATGCAACACACAGCAACAGAAAAGACACCAAGACATATTCAAAGTTTTGGGCAGCCAAAGGGTCCAAGTTCGATCCAAGTTATGACATATGGACAAAAGCCTTTGATCCAAAGCCTCTCCCAGAATTTATTACCTTATGAAGAAGGGAGTGGTTCAAGGATGAGAGGCAGGGAGGAGTGGCAATTACGTGAGCAAGGTGAGCTGAGCGAGACAGGTGGGAAGCAAATACGTCTACAATATGCAAGGAGAAAGATGCAGAAACGCCAGTCTGCATAACTAGACTGGAATAGCATATGAATGAATTTAGGAAGCCTTTGCTTCAGTTTCTGGTATGTAAACTTTTGTGGCTGTCACAAAATAAGCCCTAGTCTTATTTTGAGGCTCAAACCCAGTTGATATTCCTGGAGTTACCTGGTTCTGCCATCTTGCTGTGTTCAACTATTTTACAGAGAACATGATGTAAGAAAACAGGAAATTGTTGGCTGCTCTTAAGGATTGCATATTAGTACCTCAGCTAGCCTTATTTGAATTGCTTAGAGCTAATTGAAGATAGAAGGAAATGGCATAGCCAGCTCCATACACACCAGTACATGGAAATAGTGCTCACTTTAACTAATACTGAAGCAATTATTTGGCATTCAAGGGGAAGTGCCCAGGTTGTCTTTTACACCAGTTGATTTATTTAAGTCTTTAATTTTTATCAACAACATTTATAGTTGTCAGTGTGCAAGTGTTGTACTTCTCTTATTAAATTTATCTCTATTTTCTTCCTTATAATGATGAGAAGCCAACTTTTAAGATTCTGATTCTCAGAATTCAAAATTTAAAAGAATGGAGGGGGCTCTTTGTATTCCTCTCATTGGAGTTTTATGACACAAATCAGCCAAAGTCTGGACTCGAATCTAGATCATCCATGCCCTGTCCTGCCCTCTGTGGGCTCCATACCAGTCATATGCATCTTCTCCCATATGGCTCAGCACCTCCCTCTCCAGCCAGGAGCTACTGAACTCATTCGCACTGCATGGCGAGTGGTATGAGTAACTGTCCCATGTCCTAAGGAACATGTTAATCCTGTTCCTTCAACATACGGTACTCCTTCAGTGCTCTGTCTGTGCCAGCTACCACTGCAGGAGCTGATGACGCAATAAATGAGCTCTAGATAGCCCCTTCCTTCCGGCGGTGCGGGCCAGGGGGAGGGTGTATATGCAGGCAAGAAAGTGATTTGAAAAAAGAGTGCACAGCAGCATCCAGAGCCGCAAACAGTGGTTTCCTTGAGACGCTAGGCTGCCTCCTGAAGGTGAGAAACAAGAGCCCTGGATGCAGGCACAGAGAAGGCAGTTCATAGCAGTGTGGAGGCTGGGGAGAGTGGCAGGACAAAGAAATCAAGGAGTTCAGTGCAGAGCACACTGACAACAAAGTACAGCAGAGCCAGGGCCCCTTCCATTGTCTTGCCTCCCTTCCAGTACAGTGCCTGGATGACCCCTGAAAACTCACCTGGGGTCAGAGAACTGATTGTTCACATTGCAGTACAAAAACTTATAAAAGCCTCATAAGATGGATTTTAAATTTTTAAAAGTTTGTTTAGCACTATTTATTTTTTACTTTTTTTATTTTAAAGAAAATAAAACCAAGAAAAATAAAACAGAATAAAGCCAACCAAAGCAAACCAGTGTAAGTGACACAGGACTTCAAAACAATAGGAAATCAACAATGGTTACCATAATGCCTCCTTTTATCTTCAAAATGCCTGCAGATACCTTCGGACATAGTAAAAATCAAACAAAATACAACAAAACCAATAAAAACAAAACAATGAATGCAATAAAGGACTTCAAAACAACATAAAAGTAAACTCAAATGGCTACCATAGTGCATCTTATCTTTGAAATAGCAGCCTATACCATCAGATACAAGAAAATCAAACAGAATAAAATCCAACCCAATAAAATAATGAAAATGATACAGGACGTCTAAACAGGATGATAGGGAATTAACCATGGCTACCATCTTCAGAAGGAGATTCCCTATAGATGCTACATTGTGTACTGTTATCCTCTAGATGATCAGACTACTGGCTTTAGACCTGCAAAGTCAGTGAAACACTAAACACTACAAGCATTAAATTGCATTTACCTCAATAGCTGTCATTGCAGCCTGTGTTCCTCCAGATCAGTGGGTTGCTTACGGGGAGGGAGTGGGGATTGGCTCTTCTTGTTTCTCACCTGGGCACCAGAGGGGGCTGGCATCTGGCTCTCCCCACAGTGGCCTGCACATGGCACCAATTCGCAGGGAAGACTTGCTTCTTGGTGACTTCTTGTTCTTTCCCCCTGCAGTTTGTGAAAGGCCTATTTTGCACTATTTAATAATGCATATAAAGATTACATGATAGATACACATGTGCCTATCACTCACTTAAGAAATAAAACATTGCCTCATATACCTTTTCCCAACTCCTATAACTCCTTATGTCCAGAAACAACTATTATCCTGAATCTAGTGTTTATTATCAGCTTCATTCATTCCTTCATGCTTTTACTTCCTAAACAATTTACAGCATATGTGGCTTTCAGTCTTGATATTTCAAACAGGTGGATCATTCTGCAAATATTTGTGTACAACCTACCTCTTAGCTTTACATTTCTCACATTCATCTCCACTGTCAGTCACACCTTTGGTGCATATATTTTCCTATTCTCACATCCCACTGTTAGAATTTCCCACAATTCTGTCCCTGCTTTCTGGGTCTTTCATTAGTTTCCAATATTTTGCTCTTCCAAGTGCTGCAATGAATAATCTGGCTATATTTCCCATTGCACAGAGGACAGTTTTTCCAGAGAAGATGCTTCTAAATAGTATTTTAAAAGAATCTGTGCTGGGGGTGGTTATGTTGTAGCCCAGTACACATATAATTGCAACAAGTTACCAATGAGATAAGGCTTGCTCTACCTACCTGCAGTGCACTCTTCATATTAGCCACAGATACTTCTCAGTTTATGATAGAGTTGTGTCCCAATAAAGCCATCATAAACTGAAAATATTGTAAG